>JAOVYW010000034.1:652193-677913 GCA_025775045.1 Hiodon tergisus
CAGACAATAAGATCCATAGTTTGTGTCTCAACATCACGCCACGTACAAGGCCCAGGCTCAGACAATAAGATCCATAGTTTGTGTCTCAACATCACGCCACGTACAAGGCCCAGGCTCAGACAATAAGATCCATAGCTTGTGTCTCGCCATGCATCACACCCAGGCCCAGGCTCAGACAATAAGATCCATAGCTTGTGTCTCAACATCACGCCACGTACAAGACCCAGGCTCAGACAATATGGTCCATAGCTTGTGTCTCGCCATGCATCACACCCAGGCCCAGGGCGAAGACAATAAGATCTGCTGTTTGGCAGCTATGGGACCGGACAAACAGACTCTGGGCCCTTTCCAATAATCTGTCTTCCGCAGGAACCCATTATTTTCTGATTTCATTTTATTCTTATTTCTTTCATCCCCTTATTTCCCCTTTCATCCCGACAAAAGTGTGCAAACAAGAGAAGCAGATTTTTGATAAACGACTTTGACACATTACCACTCAAAGAGCTCATATAAAAGAGGAAGAATGTTAACATTGTTGTAAATGCATAGTGTAAGGATATCCAATTAAACTAATTTAATAACAAATGCAAATGTTAATGCAACTGGACAGCCAATCAAGTGTTTTTTGCGACTTATTACAATAATTCAGTCATATAAAACAAATCAGGAAATTTAGCTGTGGTGGAAGGCTTCTTATAATGCATTTCACATCAAAGTGGAAGGCTACCTACAAGGGCTTACTGGCTAAGGAGCTTCACAACGAGCTTGTGGTTACAGCTTCGATTCCTGTGGTGGGGGATGTTATTAAGTTCTTATCTATTATATAAATCTATCTGCTGTGGAAAACAAACCATAATTTTATATTAAAATGAGTAGCCTCTGCTGTGAAATATTTACCAATGTGGTATAAGAGCAAAGTTTTAGTATTGTTCAGCTGGCCTAGTACGCTATGTTTTATACTTCAACCAGTAAAAAAATGTCTTCTACAGCCCTATAATTAGGTAATGGTTAAAAATGTTAGTCTGGAGGAACCTATAATGGGGATGAACTGCCGTGGGCCTGAATTGTCATGGGGACGGATTGTTGCAAGGACCAATTATTGCGGGGGCAAATAATCGTGGGAACAAATTTTCACAGGGGTAAATTGTCTTCAGGATCAATAGTGGGGCGTGCCGGTTCCAGTCTCATGTCAAAAATGGCTGCCCTTTTGACTGCGCGTATTCCGCCGGAAAGTGACAAAGCAAAAATTCCCTTCTGCTGTAATCTTCGGTGTTGCAAGATGACATTAAACTCTCTACACTCATGAGTAATGATTTGCAGCCAGCATTAAAACATCAGTTGTCTCTTTCTGTGCCCGTTTCCTTGCATCCTCTTGCATCCACCCTCTTTGGCTTAACTTTCCCCTCTGCGTGAATAGCTTTGAGACCAAAACGAAAAGATCTGCCAATGACCTGCCTGCACATGAATGGGAGGCCACTGGCTCCTCCAAAGTTTCAGCTCAGCGTCGTCATCAGGCCTCCTTGTGGACTTTTGACTACAGATTTCGTTAATTTTTCCTTAAGGGAAACAAAGGGATTATGTAAGCTTTAAAGAGATCCACGCACATAGCTCAGTTCCTCTGTCCTTTTATCTCCCGGTTCCATTAATTCAGTAGGGGGGTGTGAAGGAGAAGTCAGTAGGCAGAAGTGCTGAGCTGTGCCTGGCTTTGAAGCTGAGGCTGTGCTCTGCCTCTACCATCTCAAATCTGAGCGCACAGACAGATGAGTTCCTTCATGGCCCTCAGCCTGGGGGACGGGAGGCATGGGGGGGGGAGGGGGGGGTTATTCAGGCCGACAGCCATGCAAACCCCAAAGTCACACGCAAGTTAACAAGTGGCATATTTTCACTTGCTAATGCTGGAGCCCTGGGAAGTATGGGCACGCAACAGCAACCTCTCTCTGAATCAACGTTTGCCACCGGCATATTAATACACATATAAACATATTCCAGAGAGAGAACAGATTGGTAGATATGGCAGCAGTTTGTTTCAAATGAGGAATAATTTTAAATTAAAAAATATTTAAAGAAAACATTCACTGTACTACTAAGTTTTATGCATGTGGAATGTTTGTGACTCCAGTTCTTTCTCTTCTTTAAGATGTATGATTAAAAATATACCTCCTTGTGCCTTACAGTGTCATGAAATGGTGATGTAACAACTACAGGATAAATTAAGAAAAGTATTTCCTTCGAGATTAAATGTGCAAAATTTTCAGAAACAAAAGCGATTTACCCTGAAGCAAAGTCAGCCTAAAGTGACCTTTTAAGTCAACAGAGATCCTGTTCACCACGCCGTCCTCTTCAAGCACACTCAAAAATAGACAGACTAACACAAGCATACTACACACTGCTAGATTAAGCAGCCAGATTCGCATTTTAAAGGCGTTTTCTTCAATCATACCGTCCCCCACACATTTTTCACTTCACGATTTCACACTATGCAGTGTCTGATTAATACCATGCAGGCCACATCCAAAAAAAGCCTGGTTAAACTACTGTGAATTTATTTGTGCGTGAAAGTAGTCTGTATGATTTGGAAGATATTTCTGTCACTTAGTGGCAATTCAAAGAAAAAAGTTAATACCTGCAGTAAAAACGGTAACATTAAAATACATGTTTTACTATAGTTTATTTGGCTAATGAAAGGCTTTTTGATCACTTTATTCACTCTTTAATTTTATCAGTATTTTATGATATCATAACCTTTTTACGAGTACATGAAATTAGATACTTACAACAACAAGAAAATGCTTTTAAATAAAAATTAGCAGGTTGTCAAATATTTTTAACCTCTGAAAGTCTGCAGTACTAGACCAAATGGTATGGACAAAAAAGAGATTAAGCTGCATTACCTGACCAAAGAAAACCTCACAAAAAGTGTGAAAGATGATAGACACCTCACAGATTTATATCTGCAAAACTTTAGAATACTAAAGATTGTTTTAATAAGAGCAGACCAGCTTAGAGACAAGACTTTAATTGGAAACGCATACATAGTACAATGTTATCAGATAATTAAATCTAGAAACAACTGTGCTTTACATCTTCTTAAGCGTACAATTCGACATGTGAAATCCAAACCTGAAGTCGGAGTCATAAAGCACATGAACTAAAACACTTTAAATTCTCGGTCATATCTCCGCGTGGGGGGATTAGAAAACACAGCATTGTAAAGAAAGAGATTAGTAATTGTTCCTCATACCCAGAGTTTCACCACAGAATGATAAAGAATCTCAGAAACATACCATATAAAGTTATATATTGCTATTAAATTGAAATCCTGTTCTCTTGACATGACATATATGGCATCTGAAAATATAATAAGCTCATCAACCTTACCCACTAAGTCTGAGATTTGCTCACACGGCGTGTGGATAATGTTATTTTCGTCAAACGGTTGACACTTGAGTGACAATCAAAGACAGCAATAGATCTCATGTCTTGTCCCACATTTTTAAAGGCCCCCTGCAGTAAAAACACGGAAAGATATCGGAAGCTAGTTTTGTATTTTTCCAACTTTTCTCTATTGCATTGGCATTTAAAAAAAAATTGTATAGACATTGGTTCTTGGAATATCCTACAATGTATTTTACTTTACTGGAATTACCTACTTATAATCTCATTTGTGTCCTAACATCCACACATTGTAGGGAATTATTTAGGTGAGAGTATCTAGTGTATTTAATATCTAATCAAAGCAGGTAGCAAAGGGTTGACTTCACTTGCTACTGCCCCTCTCTCTGGGCTAGGTAGTATTTCATAATGTAGCACTTGTGCTAATTTGAGCCAGTAAGACCCTTAACACGGCGATTAATTGTTCCGTCACGCTATAGCGTGTAAAACCTGAAAACAGCAGTGCCGATCCCTCCTCAGTTTAAGGGCGTTGCCTCGAAAAAGGCCTATTCCTGAGCTGTGGGCAACGTTGGCAATGCAGAACAGTGGGCAAGGTGGGCGATGCAGAACAGTGGGCAAGGTGGGCAACGTGGAAAATGCAGAACTGTGGGCAATGCAGAACTGTGGGCAATGTGGGCAATGCAGAACTGTGGGCAATGTGGGCAATGTGGGCAATGCAGAACTGTGGGCAATGTGAGCAATACAGAACTGTGGGCAATGCAGAACTGTGGGCAACGTGGGCAATGTGGGCAATGTGGGCAATGTGGGCAATGCAGAAGAGTGGGCAATGTGGGCAATGCAGAAGAGTGGGCAACGTGGGCAATGTGGGAAATGCAGAAGAGTGGGCAATGTGGGCAATGCAGAATTGTGGGCAACGTGGGCAATGCAGAAGAGTGGGCAATGTGGGCAATGCAGAAGAGTGGGCAATGTGGGCAATGCAGAAGAGTGGGCAATGTGGGCAATGTGGGCAATGCAGAACTGTGGGCAATGTGGGCAATGCAGAACTGTGGGCAACGTGGGCAATGCAGAAGAGTGGGCAATGTGGGCAATGTGGGCAATGCAGAACTGTGGGCAACGTGGGCAATGTGGGCAATGCAGAACTGTGGGCAATGTGGGTAATGTGGGCAATGCAGAAGAGTGGGCAATGCAGAAGAGTGGGCAACGTGGGCAATGCTGAACTGGCAGTCCATCAGTGTCCATCCCCGTGCTGAAAAGGCGAAATCATTCTTCGAACGCATAGCTACATAGGTCATATATTCACACACGGAAAAAAAACGCGTAGCACTGAAACTTTGCCCAGCGCACATGACCACAAAGCCTGACAGCTGGCACAGGGCCGTCAGCCAGATGAATAAAAGAGAATGGACTCAACCCAAATGACTAGAGGGGGTTGCATCATCGACCGATTGCACAGAATCCGTCTCACTATGCGCTCAGCATATTTATTAACTCGTATAAAATTTCTGGACCCTTAGAAAGCTGCTCGGTATCATAAAGAATTATGCCCATGTCTTTAAATAGTATTTTATTAAGTGACCAATTGTCTGTATGGCTGTATTTATAAAAGAGTCCATTACTGGTATAGAATGGTTTTCAACTATGAAAGAAAAGAAAAGTAAAGAAAGACCAGCCTTTGTTGCACCATGTCGCCTATTCCTAATCTTGTCATTGGTTGTCTTTCCTCAGCTTCAAGATGATGATATTGATCTCTTTCTGAGCGTTTTTCTTTTCTTCACCCGTCACGCTACTTCGGAGACGGAGATGGAAGCTGAGGCAGGGTGTGTCGGGTTCTCGGTTTTTCCTCTTTGGCACAAACTGCAGCAACGCACTTCATTTTCACACTTTTACATCCCACACTTCAGGCGGAATAAAAGCACCCTGACTCCTCTCGCCCACCACAGACACACACGCGATCACACTGACTGAATGTGTGGCTTACAGATACACAATACACCCTACAGTTAAGTAATGTCCCCAAAATGTTAATTAGCCGATTTCTAAAATTAGCTTAAAAGTAGAAACATGCGCGCCTCTTCCTATTTATTAATTTTTGTTAATTTGTGCAGTCTTTTTTTCTGTAGACAGTTTCATTATTTAAATGAATACCTTTCATAAATCAACAAGGAATATATAATAATTTATTCATCCAAAACGATATAACGACTTGGCAATGCGGTTTGGAAAAGGCTGCAGTGAATCTACATGCAGGGCCGAGTGAGTGTGGGGCAAAGGGAATTGTGGCTAGTGAAAGCCAGCGTTGAGCTTGTTCTCCCTGCCCACTGACGCCCCCGTGTCAGAGAGTGGTCAGCCTTCAGCCTGAAGGTAAGCGGACACGGACTGCAGCCCCAGTGACAGCCCCGCCTTTTATGAAGACTCCTGCGCCATGCAGCAAGGTTTTCTTTTCTTTTCAGTATGGCAGTCGGTGTGGTTCGCAGTCCAGACAAACACATTATTTATGTCCCTTCCAAAAAGAAAAAAAAAAACTACACATAATTGATCTCGGTTTTTAGTTTTGTCAAGTCATGGATATAGATGGGGCCTAACAATTGCAGTGACATAACCCAGATAACATGAAGGTAGAACATGAACACCTGCATTGGACTTTTGAGTTCAGTTAACATATTTAATTTTGGGTTGCAGAAACCTATTTCACACTCTCTAAAGGATTACTACAAAATATACAAGATGAACCGGTTCAGCATCTTAAAATTTGAGCACCATCTGTTTGAAAAGCGATTTCATTATACATTGTGCAAAATTATTACAGAGATGAGAAATGTAGGCTTCCTCTGGTTCAGAAACGTTGCCGTGGACCAGTGTGATTTCACAGTGTCGATGTGTTCAAACATCCTGGAATGACTGTTTTAATTGTGATCATTATTTAGTCCCACAGTATACTCGGAGCAGATCATAGCGATCATCAAATTTTTTTTTTGCTAACTCACACCCACTGCGAATTTAGCCACCAGCGAGGAAGAGGCAGCAGCGGAGCTGCTTAATATTCAGATGCATTCGTCTTGGCTGGCTTGCCGACATCCCATAGAAACACTTGACTTGCCTGTCCCCCCACAGCTAACCGCGCTTAACGCTGAAACGCATAATGCTGCACGAGGATAATTAGAAATCGCACGGGACGATTGCATTCCTCTTTTTTATTATTCTCAGAGAGTCGGCACAAATAATACATTTTTCAGCGATTCTGCCAATGAATCCAGAATTGTCATGTGGATAAAAAATTTTAAAGCGTTCCCCTGAAAAATCCCACCAAAACAAACCCATATGTGTCTGACAAAAGGCAAATGTACTCTAAAAGGCAACTTGAAGCAAGAGAAAAAGTCAAAGTGAATTTTACACCGGTTTACCTTCCTAGTGATATTGTGTTTTACATCCTAATATGAAATCTTAGACAGTGCATTGCGAAGAGTAGTGGCTTCTCAGCTGCTTAGTAAACACTCCTACACATATGAGCAACATGCATAGCTTTCAGCTTATTCATTTTTACTAAAACAACTAAGGTCCCGTATCTTGCTAAAGAGTGCGACAGCTCCCGTTGGATCTAAATATGCAAACTACTGGTCACAAGCGTAATACTTAAACCATCCTGTCACTGGCTGCTTATCATTGTTAAGAACAGACAAACGGACAAACGATTATGAACTGCCTTCCGGGCACCATTTATACCACCAGCTAACCCCCCTCGGGTATTAGTGTATAACCCCCTGTATACGGATGTAGCTGTGATCCTGTTCAGAATGGTCCCCAGTGTGAAGAGTGGCCAATGCCTCGCTACAGAGGGGCTGGGACCACACACTGCCTGAAGGACTTTTAGAAGTGATCAGACACGCTAAAGCTCACTCTGCTGGATTTAACCACACGGGCACGTCCCATGGTGAGCCCTCCTTTGTTCTGGACCTGTGCATCGCCACAGAAACGAGCTCACGGCCTTGGGGGCAAGCCCTTTTGTTGGATGTTTGTTTGGTTTGAGTTTTCAGCGTCCGTTGTTGAAATCAGAGCAAGCAGGCAGTGAAAACTGCCCCTGCTCACATATCCTCCCTAACCAGTTTTCCTAGCAGGTATAAATAGACTGGCTAACCACTCCGGCAGGGTGCTCTGCATCTGTCTGAAGCCCCCCTGCTCTAGTCCCCTGTCACGACTTGAGTCACACGTATTGTTTGGCTCCTTCCGCAAGTGCATTGTTTGAAACTCCCGTTCGAACCGGCCCAAAAATGAGTTTAAGATGAGATGATTGCAGAGTTATCTGAAATGTCTCATTTGACCTTGTATACAGAATTTAAGATACAGCCTGAGAAGCCCATCGTCTTTCTTGTTCAGTTTGTGGGGCTAAGAATAACAGGATAGGCCCAATCCCCCTTGTAGAAATCATCCCACATCTGTTTGCCTGCCAGGGATGTAGTAGTGCTGTGAACAATCCTCATATGAGGAATAAAATTGTACATTAATCTATTCTAACTCAAACCCATCTGTCTGTGGCCCGTGACGAGAACCTTAATTATTAGCCACAGTTCTATACTCTACTCGCGACTGCCATTGTTTCCGACTACCACTATGTGGCATGACTGAGGTGGTAGAGATATGAAAACACATGGTTTTTATTTTTTACAATGCCCCTTTCAGCACGCGCCCAACTCCAGCTGAAATATCCATGATGTTTCCATATTTTAAATTTGGGTTCAGTCAGATTTCCATCTCTATTTAAAGCTATGTAAGCAACACTAGCAGTGATAGCCGAGCTGCATGATCTTACCTAACAAATCTAAGTTAAACTATGCACAGAAACTGCAACTAAAAGCAAAAGACTGAGCATAGGGAGACAGAGACCAAACAAGGTAATACTTTGCACACAATCACTTTTGCCAGAAGCCCCAGACATTGCGGCTCAAAAGCTGTAAAAAAAAAACTGAATAAAAGATAAATCTTGTCATTGAGCTGAACTTATTGCCCAGTTTATTAACCTGGGTCACATTCTGTCCTTAAGTCACATTGACAAACTATTATGATGTCTTCTGGATGAGAAGTTAGACTTGGGTCCTGACTCGTAATGGTCATTAAATATCCCACGACACTCACTGCAAAGAAAAAAAGGATATTAACCCCAGTGTCTTGGCCAAATGTTGCTTGTGCATTCACTGGCCAAATGTCTGCTCAACTCCCCCATGCAACTGACTCAGTATTGTAACATCATACATCCACACGTGCAGTGCATGCGTCATACATCTGCATTGTGCATGCATTTACACCGACTGCAACATTACTGCCGTGAGACGGTGCAGCCTGCCTCGAACTGGAATCTCTGGGTGAGATCGAAATGCCATGACAAGAGACATTTCATGCTGAATTAGTTTAAAAGTTCAGAGAGGCCAAATCGGAAAAAAAGTTAAGACTCACAGCTAAGGTTAGACACTATTCATAGTGCCTCTCTGCAGTCGCTTCTGAGATCTGTCACAGATGAAACCCATGGTTAATAAAGGGAGTGCGACGTCAGCTGGTAATCCCAGTGGTAGATCATGCAGGATTTTGGAGTGAAATGCTTAAGATTTCCTGTAGAAAGTAATATATTTGTTGTGCTGCTTTTATTTTTGAGACTGGGAGTCCGACGTTACAGAGAACAGCGTGAGTCGTGCTTTCGATTGGCTGTATACGTCGGATTCTAGATTGATTCTGACACATTCTTTACCAACTATTTCTTAGCGATAGAAACCAATGAATAAAAATCAGAAGCTATTTGTTGGCCGGTACAGAACGCTAAGGGATGGGGAAGGGTCTTTTAATCCATGTAATAGGTTATTATTGACCTCTTGGGAGCTTCCTTTTAAGACCTGTGATCCTTTGTTAGTTACATTACAGTTCAGTCCATTAGGACATTCAAAATACTTCAATTTACTTCTGGTCTTTGCTTCTCACACTATCTGCGACTCAGTGCAATTTATGGAGATGTAGTAGTCTGTCATGCAACAGCTTTTACAGTAAGGATAGACACATCGTTGTTTATTAATGTTAATTGTTGCCTTTTTTTCCTAGTATAAAGCATTTTCCAGTAACCCAGTTAATATCCACAAGCGAACAGTTTCATTGTATTTGTAAAAATGCAAGTTAGTCTTAATCACAGTGAAGCGACAGACTGTGAAGTGCTCAAACAAATCAACTTGTACAATTAAAGGTTATAAAATATGATTACGAAAGCATAGACAGTACTAAGCATGTGTCTCACACGGGTTTTGTCTCCCAGAACGCTGGGAGAAACACAAACCCCCATCGCAAGGGGCTAAATTGGCTAAATGCTCGTTCTGTTTTACGGATTAAATACATAATTCTCATTGAATTTTTTTCAAGACTAATTATGTAATGCCGCCTCATCTTCGTCTTCCTTATAAAACAGTCGCACCAACACAAGTCAAAAGTTACATTGCGTTTTCATGAGCTGAAAACATACATATGGAGAATCATGGTAGGGCTGATGGTACCTATGCATTACCCAGGGGAAGAATGACATTTATGATTATGTTGATTGCTTCAGATGAAATCCCATGTCAAAGTTTGTTTTAATTATAATAAACAGGTGTTGCTAAGCAAGAGACAGATAAACGAAGCATCAGCCACATTTGCAAAACAATGAACAGAATGCAACAGATTTGCATAATTATGCTCCTATTGAATAATTTTCCATAATTACTCATGCATTAATGCTCACCAAGAATAGAACAGTATTCAGTAAAGAACAGAAGCTAAGTGGGGTTTTCTTTCATTCCTGTCCATTTTTTGTAACCTGTACATTGAGGGGTCAAATTTATCTAAACTCTAATTTGTCGCATGCTTCTATTGCTATGTAATAAATTGTTTACAGAGGAAGACCTTGAGATGCCTAGACATCGAAAAACTGTCTCCCACCCCTAGTTAAAATGTAACAGAGGTTCTCACTTTTTCTAGCAAAGGCTTTCAAACTAACAGTGAGGTGGGGGAAACTGCTCCTGTTAGATTCTGTTGGTCCCAGAGGTGTGACACGAAGCTCAAGGTGTTTGCCATCCCAATCCCCCCCACCTCGCCTCCCCAAACCATACCCCCTTGGAACTGTCAACTTCAAATGTTTCCTCCAAAAGGAGATTCAGACCTGTTTGTTTTCTTTAGGTGCCAACTTGTGATGGTAAACAATGCAGAGGAGGGGGCAGGGGTCAGCACACGTCCAGGCTGGACCTTTCCCAGCAGACACAGGCTGTCAGAGGCCCGGGCTTCAGAGCCGCTGAGGCACCTGGGCTGACATTTTCCCCTCAAGCAGCAGTGCCGGCACTCTCACCGCGGAGCTCGTTTTTCTCAACATACCAGAACCGCCAAGCTGGCCCAATTCGACGAGCTATCCCATACCACCATGCGAAAAAAGATCACTGGTGAGGAGATTGTGAGGAACATTAAGGAGAGGAATCCGAGGGAACTATAAGGTTTCTGTGGGTTCTGAAATGCCCATCTGAACACTAGTCAAGTTCACTTTTGGAAAGCCAAAGACTTTGGGTTTCACAAGTGGATGTCGAGTGAAGAGTGATCAACGAGTTGCTCCCAGACCCTACCAAGTGGGCAGGGCTGCAGTGTAGCATGCATAGCAGATTAAGTCCTGGGACAGGACCTCACCTTCTTTCTTTTGTAGCGTGGCGATCATCCAGCAAATCATCAGCTTTGAGTGGGCATGTTTGAGCATCAGTGCCTTCACACTTCAAACCTGATTTATTAAGTATCATAGCTTTTTTTTTTTTTTTAAATGATCATTATTTTTTCATGCAATGCTTGTTTCCATTGCATCCTTTACATTAAATGTATTTGGCCATCAACCACTCGTCACCGTCACCAACCCTGTTACTGATGCTGCAGCTGTACCGATTACTGTTCTATCATTTGCTTCGGATCAGAGCATCTGCCAAATACATAAATTTAATGTGATGCAATAAATATGTTGGAGCCTCATGCTGTAAAATAATTACATGAAGAAAGAATTAACACAGTCCTATAATCATACTCACGGAAAGCAAGGCTTTTTGAGCGGTTTAGATTTTATGTGCATTTCTGTGATGCTTAATAAATACCTTTTAAACACACTGTTATAAAGCAGATCGCTCCCTGGCCGTCTCCCTTGCGTTTCCCATGTTATGTTTCAAGGCTCAATCTGGAAAGTGGTGTTCGCACAAGCAGCACTCAACAACGTGAAAGACTAGCTCTGCTACTGTAGCTGGTAGACTACTTGGCACTAGATGAAAAGTAATCTTTGTTTCCCCTGCAGTATGAAGTAATTAAAATGCATGCAAGCTTTGCTCATTTCTCATCGTAATTTATCCCGAACAGTAAATACTAATCCTGCTTTAAAGGGATGTAACTTTGAAATATTTATGATAGATTATGAAACACACGTTTCTGTTTCGCATCTTCAGCCTTTCGCGCTGCTGTGAACTTTGGCCGAACTCAGTATGTTCGATATGATTTCAAATACACAATCTTTTAAAGAAGAACAGACAGCTTTTGACTTTCATCAGCTGTGTAAAAGCTTTGACTTTAAGTACGCGTCCGCTATGTGCCTGCTTGTAAAAAGTGGAGATTGGCCGGTGCGGCTTTGCGAGTCATCCAACCATTCAGTCTATCAGTGCTGTCACTTACTGAATGATTTGAATTGATCTTGAACTTTTCGTACTCTGAAGGACAAACCGTTTCGACCTGATGAATGAGGGCACAAGGCAGCTCCTCCCATTCCATACATCCTTTGTATCGACTGAGCCCGGCGTATCTCACCAGCGGTGGATTGGCGCCATAATGGTTTCCTCTTACTGCGTTAGCTCATCCTGCATTTTGGCCCCAAAAATGCTTCAAGGCCTTTGAGGTTGGTATGTTGGCATTCTGGTGGTATGTCGATATGTTTTCATCTGTCATTATGCAAATCCAGGCACTCAAGGGCATAATGTCTCCATTATCACGTCAAAAGCTTTGAAAGAAAATGCATATATTACATTAGGTAACAGAAAGACTGGAGCTAAATGAGGGTTAGGGTTAAAAAGACCAAAAATTCTCGTGGAGTCCCGATATAGCGCTATATTATATACGATGTCTTGTCTTGAGTGTGTTCCCAAAAAAACTACCTTTAAATTTGAGGTATTCCACATGTCTGCTGTGTGTTTGTGTCAGTGTATTTGTGCACGTGCGTGTTTGTATGTGCCTGTGTTTGAGACACCGCTGCACCAGCTGCAAGTCTCCTCCTCCCTGTTCCACAGTGGAACTCGGCTGTGAATGGCTGAGGTACACTGTACTGTTTGTTAGCATAAGGCATCTGTTCTCTGTGTCAGAGAGACACCCCAGGCACGGAACCATTCCCTCCGGCGGCCCTGCTATGCTGTGAGGCAGCAGGTCATCTCTGCAGGCGAGGGGGGGGGGGCTCGAAGCAAGCTGGGTACACTGTTAGAATCCATGACACTGCGCAAGAATGCGCCGTGAGTCTATTGCCGGCTGATTGATTTACTGGACACATGCACAGTCAGGCGAGGGCTTTCCGGGGTAAACTTTCATGAGATTGCTGTCATAGTCAGCAATTCAGATTCAAACAGGCACAAAGTACAAGGCAGCAGTGAAGATTTTGTGTTAAGAAATATTAGGACAAGGATATGCAGTGTCTTTTTAACTGAGCACTTTAAAACTTACCTTGTTAAAAAGCTGAGTTATTGGCATTTTGTGGCCCAACAGGCTTGGGACTGCCACACACCCCATTCCACTGCTTTTATAGTCGAGGATTACAAGATGTTTAGCACAAACCGCGCTGCAGAGGATTTCCTTCTGTTTTTTTGCTTTTCATTTTTGATTGAGCATAGCTGGAACGGGAAACGTGTGTTCAGGGCCCGAGCCAGAGGAAACATGAAATTCTCAGTTTACACTCCGAGACACGTTGGTGTTTCGCATCAGATACCCTTGATCTTCCATACAGCCTCTCGTTGCTGCCCCCCCGTCACTCTCTGTCAAATGTCTCCCAAGGAACCCACCTCTATCTCCAGCCTCACCACTTGTTAAGATCGACAAAGCATATGGGCAGGTCGTCTAAAAGCAGAGAATTGTCTTTACAATACACAAGTAGCTGCATCATGGGAACCAAGAATCCAGGCTCTTCTGGGGAACTGTTCTTTCCCTGTGCTACTTCCTCGGAATGTACTGTTGGTTTGTTCCCTTTGTACCCTTTCCTCGGTGCAGGTATCAACAACGCTGACAACTATATCTTTGGCTCCAAAAGAAAAAAAATAATGTTTTTGTTAAACTGCATAACTTAATGTTAGTGATGCAAATGACATCTTTTTGTAAACCAGAACCCTGTCGCGCACGAAGCAAAATCTCCCAACAAGAGAAACAATCAGCTTATTGAGCTGAAGACCTAAGTCCCTGGTTCAGCGGAACCAATCGTACTCCCGTCTATAGCAAACTTACCCTGAACAAGCTCCTCTGCAGTAGTGTATAGATGGCAGCCCAAGCTTATTTGAACATATTGACATATCTCAGGGATGCTCTTACTCAGAGAACAAAGCTCATTAAAATACAAAATCCACAGCAGTGACAATTTCCATGAATGTACACCACTAAACGATAAAAGGTCAGCCTCCCCCACTCCTGAACCCACGAGCAGTAGGCTACAGCTAAAATCCATAACACACTTGCTCTGCCCTCGTGCACTGAACTTACCCGGGATAACATCACTACGTATCTGGTAGTGTAAAAATACGAGCTTTGTTAGATGGCCCTGCTTTGGGGGCGGGATTGGGGGGAGGAGTCTGTTAAACAAATAAATAATTCACAGTGCACAAAAGGGATCCCGGTGAAAAGTGACATTCTCATTTTCATTATAACTGAACGTTGTTTTGCCCTGTGAAAAACTGGGGGCAAAATATGATTTTGCTTGGAATTTACACGGGTACTCCAATTAGTGAAACAGTGTAGATGCTGCTGCGCCAGTGGGGAGGCCCTGTGAGTGAAATTGAACCTGACTGCTCCCCATCAGCTCCCACAGTGTGCGAGATTGATTTACTCACAAGGAATCCTTCCTGTTTTGTCCTATAAATGTTTGCGCAGTTGTTTCTGCAGCACGGCACTTTGCAAATCGATAGAAATCCACTTTATCTTTACACTATGGTAAGTTTGAGGATACCCTACTGCTGTTACGTTCGCGGTTTGCAGAGACAAAACATCAGTGATTGGCGACAGGGTTTGAGAAATTTTCTGAAATTAGAAATGATAAAGTCTCAAGATAACCAGGTGAGTTTTGTACTTCTCAGTTCCACAGTGCCATGATGAGTTCATGCTACAAAGTTTAAAATGTGGATTTTCTGCTTAAAAGTACTGCGATTAATAGTCTAAGCGCTCTCTCCTTGCTCTGGATATTGAAATATTGCAATTGCAATGCTGAAGGAGAGATTTTATGAAGAACCACAGAACAATAACCATACACGTCGTAAATATACTCCAAACTATTTACTTGTTTGTCAATTTTTGGGTCAATAGCAAAAATTAGGGAGTGATTCAATGATGGCTGTCTTCCTGTCAACCTCTATTAGAAACATTAGAACAGGGATGTGTTTTGCCCAGAGGGTTCTGTGACGAAATCGATGTTGTATGGGTAGGATGGCCTGAGGGACGTACGCGGGCGTAGCATCAGCAGGGCTCTGGTGATGCGGTCGGGTGAAAAGGCAGGCGGGGCAGTGGAGATCAGAGGAAGTGACATCATTGGCATGCAGCCAGTTGTTCCTGATGGAACCACATTCCCTGAGAACTGAGTGATCACGTTCAAAGGGATCATGAATCATAAGAGAAAGAATCTGACATTTTGTGTATTTATTAGTTCCTAGGTTTAACACTGTAATATCACCCTCCCCGAAAGGCCGCTCAAAAAACTTGCAGACTCTGATATTAAAAAACATCCTTGGCATTTAAGAATGAGCTGAGTTAAAAATTCTGTGGTCAGATCAGAGGTTTATGGTCCTTTTGAAAGTTTGTTACTTTAAATGGTAGAAGTTTGCTAACATGGCCTATAGTCTGTGCCTATATAAAACCCTATAAAACTTTAAAACCCTAAAGAAATCAGGTATCTTTATTTAATTATTTTTTACATCATAAGTATATTTGTCAGTTTGGATATGTGTTATTAGTACAATTAATTCATACTAATGTTCTTATCCTGTTTCAGTTCTGTTTATGGACTTAAGTTTGTTGAAAGTAGGTAAAAGTGAAAAAACTATGCTCGCACACCAACCCAACAATAAACGAAGACACACTCCCAATTGTATGTTCTAATAATTATACCAAAACAACGACAGCCGAATAAAGGCCATCGCCATGTTGTCACGCACGGCGTTGACTACAGTATTTGATTTCAATGAGATAAGCGATCCTCCCAAAGTACACAATTAATATTTACCTCGATATACTGAAAAGACTGGTTCAGAGGGAAGTGAAGGCACATAACAATGGAAGCAATTTAATTTTGGAAGATGAGACTATTGAAACAAGCATTATAAGTCATTGTGAGGCAATCTAAAAGGACAGTTTACTGACCTCAGTGTTCTAATAAAATATTGCTTCTCGTCCTGCAGTGTGCTTTCTACCGTTTGGCACTAAGGGTTGCTCTTTTCTGCTCTGTGAACTCAGAGTGCTTGTATCGATTTCTTAAAGGAGAGGATAGCCGTGTGCAATTCCCACGCCGTGGCCTTCGGCAAAGTTCGGTGGCCACGGTCTGTGGCGACAGCCACACCATTTGAGGCGGCTAATTCCCTTTTAATTGATCGCTCTTCCTCGTCTTTACCTTCTGACCCTCGTCTCCACCCAAAAACTAAACCGCTATGTCCAACCATTCATTATGAAGAATCCAGCTGGTACCCTATAAAAATGCTAAAGGTCTGACTTTTCTGGTGAGAGCGAGTTGCTCAGTCCCGATGTCAAATTCAGTCCCCTCGCTTTACTGTTTGGTTTTAGCAGAATATCACATATGATATGTGTTTTCCTTTGACATTTTCATTTGTTATATTTAGTTTATCACTGAACATTGCGGGCCCGTATAAAGGAGTCTGTTTTATAAGTGACCACTGGGAGGAGTGAATTTCACCCCAGTACAGATATTTCACATCATGTCGGTGTTTCGGATGTATTTTCTGCAGATAAGACCAGAAAATGACAAGCCTTCATATAGCGGCAAACAGCAAGATGCTTGAAAAGACAAGTAATAATAAATCATCTTAAAAAGCATTTGAATGCTGCAGAGAAGTGGTGCTATTATTAAAGTTATAAAGTTATCATTTTTTTGAAAGATGAGATTGACGAGGAATTGAGTAACTATATATATGTGGAGGAAGGAAAATAAATTAATTTCTGAAGTAAACTAATTTGCAATGGCAGTTGAACTAATTGCATAAATCCATTTGTCGCGTGGACAGAGGATGAATATACACAATATAGGTGAAGTCTTACTTCTTACTCAGGAACACACTCCCTCAGTTTTGTGTAATAAGGCAAAAGTTCTACTTTAATGTATTTTTTTTTAATGCTGACTAACGCAAGCTTCTCAATACAAGAAATTCCCTTTTGCTTAAAACCATATGGATCTACGTGGGAAATCCATTTCATCTGCTTGAATATGAACTATTAATGTAAGCCTTCCCCTGGTGAGATATCTATCAACCCTCAGTGTTAAAATCCCTGGGATTTGTGCCTTTGTGACACATTATTTATTTATTTATTTAGACTCTCTGTGTGTTCTGGTCCTGACGACTACGCCAGAGGAAGACATAAACATTTCTGGATCCGACGTGCGTTTTGTCGGTCAGCTCACAACTACTCCCACTCATGGCTCTTCATATATTTCCATTCCGGAGCCTCTAAAAATACTCCAGGACCATCTGATTCTGGGGCCCACTAAGACCCTGCCATTGTGGTGTTGGAGAGGTTTCCGGAGGACAGATTTGACCAGTCCAGATTTGGCTGGGCACCATTTCGGTCACGGGTATGTCAGTCTATCAAGGATCCGTTTGGAAGAGGCTGTCACAAGGATAGGGGGATAACCTGCAGACAGACGGGTTAAAAGGGGGAAGGCATTAGAGTGAGAGTGAAATGGTGAGCGGGGGAGGGGAGAGAGGGGGATTTAAGGGCCTTACTCAGACTGAACACTAGGGACGATTACTACATGACTGGAGGCAGAGTGAAGAGGGGTGGGGGGTTAATACCATTTATAAGGATCATGGGGAGGTTTTGGGGGACTGGTGTGAGGCCAATTTAACACATGGAAGGACACACTCAACACTGGAATTGGTCAAACCCGGGGCAGACCAATGATTTGTCTGTTTGTTTGCTCCATTGTCAGCACATCTGTCTATTGTGGGATTACGCTTTACTCTGAGAAGGCATGACATGGAGCACTTCAGAAGATTGGCTGGAGTGCATTCCCTATTCGGCAAGTTCTCCTCACAATCGAGGAAAGAAACTTGCTCACCCGATTTGACGCAGCTAAATATAGAGGTTAATTCTTTTGTTTGTTTTAACTAACTGCAAGAGGGAGTTAAGACAGTATAACTATAATATTGGTATATTTGTGAAGGTGTATTTCCCAGTGTGTACTTTTGATAAACGCGTACATTAACAGAAATGATTGTCCCATGTGAAGTGAAGAACGATGGTAGCTGAATGTGTTCAGCTGATACCCCTCCTACAGAAATGGCATTGATCACAATGGCTTCTCCACACACTGGCTCCGTCTCATTTGGGAAGTAACACGTATCCAGGCCCACTTCATGGTCCAATTTGTATTCCATCTGAATGTGGAGCATATTTATCTGGAATCTCTGGCCATGTGGACAACGAAGCTATTACTGGGACAAGTGATTTCTCTTTCAGCCCGGTTCATGGGTCAATTGCTTTTCCCCCCTTCCATTACGCCGCTGAGTTTGGTGGGATCAGGACTCCTTCCTGAGCGGGGCTCCCAATTCCCACGCATTCTTTTGGCTATTGAGTCCTTCCGCCACAAACGCAGTTTGCTCTTCGGCTTTTTCAGTATTGTGTTTTACTTTATTGATTCTAACGAGGCAGCAGGTCATGTCATTCCAGTGGCCTGTTGTTTGTCTAGAATGTATGTGTTCTGCTTTTTAAAATCCCTACTTGATAAAATCTTTAAAACCCATTGCTGCCCTGATGTTGAATAACTAGAAGCTGGCTTTGGATGACAGAATGCGTTTTTTTCTGTTTACATAAAAAGAGGAAAATGCACCAGATGCACCAGTTTTTGGTTTGTGTTGGAAGCAGCCTAAAAACAAATGTGGATTTCCAGAAGCATATTTATGTTCGACCCTGACATGCCAAGAAAAGCCATACAAGTTACACAAATTTAAAGCAGCACACTAGAATCTTTTTGCAAAGTTTGTGAAACCTTTCATCTCCTAAAACTCAAACAGATTTTAAGTATACCACGTTGGCTGCGTGGGAGTGGATTAGAACCGAGAAGTGACAGAATTGCACGTACGATAAAAAAAGGGTTAACACCCACCAGCCGCTTGATAACCAGTCGTCTCTGTACATTAGCCTGTGATTTTTTTTTTCCTTTTGAATTTTTTTTCTTCCCAATCGCCATGGGATATATTAGGATCACTTTCTGGTAAAATAGAAAGGTCAATCCGCCAATGAGCAGCTGGAACCTGCAGCCAACTGCCTAATGAGCCACCCTGGCCAATGTTCCAGGCACCTGTGGGGATTTTGTGATTGCTGTTTTTACCTAGGACTTCATACTAACCCAGGTTAGACATATACTATATGTCACCGCTGTTTTCTGAATTGGAATCGGGCAACGTTAGCATTTGGAATTTTTTAAAGGTACTAGTTGTTGAACCAGTGAATATCAAGTTGAAATAAATCATTGTCAAAATAAATAATTGTCAGTCTAAGAGCCAAAAATGTATATGTGAGATTCCAGCATTACCCCCATAATTCTTCTCCAAAGACGTGCCTTAAATGTTAACCCCCCAGACTCATTACATCAGGTGTAGTACTCCACACTGAGCCTCTTAAAGGAATTTGTGTAAACACAGCTGCGTTGTTGACCTTACAGGGGCTGCTTCTTTGAACCCCTCTGATATATCTGCTCTCCCCCGTCGGAATACACATGTACCCTTCAAAACAAAAGCAACGCATTAAGTCCCATCAGTCCCAAGTACAACAGTCTCTTCCTGAAGCTTAGGCACCGTGGTGTTGTTTTACTTTAGCGGTTAACCATGATCATGCTTGATCTCGCCAGGTGGCTGTTTACACTGCGTGGACATTTACCAGCACTGTATAAAAAAAACCCCATCGCATAACAACTCAAACAAGTTTACATTTGCCACTCTTTTTCTTTCACAAAAACCCCTTGGTTGTGCAAGAACAGAGCCAGGAGTGAAGGTGCGGTGGTGTTACATTAAATATATATATATGTGACATAGCACAATGCACAGAAAATGTATACCCCAGTGTAAAGTCTCTACGGGAACTGGGTCTCGTTATTGTTATATTGATTAATAGCATAGCGTTATTGTTATATTGATTAATAGCATGACCGAAAAGCCAACGTAGTTACCGAATTAAGAGGCATGCAGCTCTACACAGGATGGCGAAATAATCTCTGTGCTTACCATGAAAGAACAGGAAAAACTGTGAGTCTGTTGAAAAGCAGCCCTAATTTGATGGTGTTTTGTATTCTCGTATTTGGCCGGAGCCTGAGGTGATTGATGTGGCCACAGACTGACAGAGAGATATTCTGTGTTGTGTTGATGGTCTGCTTCACTTGATAATCAGGTGTGGCCATGTGATGGATTCCTCCCTTTCACAACACAGACCAAACCACCCCCTAACCCCCCCAGCCACCCGCTCTTTCGCAGCATTGCTACTGTTTCGGATTACCTGGCTTACAAGAAAATGCCTCCCAGTTGTTGTTTTTCTTTCCTTTAATGGCAAATTGTCTGTCTGCCACCACATATTTCTCCATCTGGAAACTTTTATGTAGCCTACTTTTCTTTGCGATTGGAAAGAGTCTGCTCATGTGGGTTCATTCTAAAGTATATCTGCTTTCCAGAAAGAGAAAGCCTATTTTATTATAAATATCTTGTGTTATTAGTGCTTTTCAACTTGCATTTTAGTTCAAATAGAGTTTGTGCTGGGTAATGGATGGAAATACCACCACGTGTGTCTGGATAAGCAAGACTAACTGCCCCAAAAAAATGAATTCACATGAATACAAAAAACAAAAATTATTAGAACATGAAAGGTTGAGACATTCCTAGACATTCTTTAAAGCACAAGCTTCAGGAAGACGAAGCAGAATGGACCGGACTGCCTGTTTTGACAGGCAGAAAACGTTTTTCAGCTGTGGGGTTTTGTAAAATCTTCGGTGTCTGCGTGTTTTCACTTCTGGTTTGTCCTCTGTGCTGCCATGGGAGAGACTGCAGTTGTCTGTTCAAACTGCTGTACCCACTGACACTGCAATATCCCAAGCATGAGCGGTTGGATGAGAGATAAATAAACAAATAAATAACAGGTAGCAAACCAAAAATCTATCAGCCGTTTCAGCCAGCCCTATACTGACTGATTAGATTTGGTACGACTGCCAGAATTTGCACTTGAGTGGCCCCGCTAAGTGGACCGCTTGGATGAATCCGACGAATCCCATCTGATAATGAGTGCTAACCAGGCTGAGAATTAGCATTCATTTCAATCATTAAACCCCACACTTCTTTTTTTCCGCAATAATGAACTCTGAATTTTTGAGAGAAAAGAAGACTTTTTTTGGCCAAAATTTATGCTGGCCTGATTGGACATCTTGTGCGAATTAAACCTGGTTATATGATATTGTCTGTCCTTGAGTCACAGTGATCCAATAACAAAGGCTAGGGCTTTGAATAATACTTGCCCCATCTGAAGACTGTAATCATGTACTGACTCACGGGGGGGAAAAAACTCAGATTAATTTGTCAGATTAGTTTAAAAAAAAGCCATAAACTGAAATAAAATGTTACATGCAAACACAGAAACATTCGACAGGAGTCTTCCTGTGCATATCCTGCGCTAAAAGTTGTTGTATGTGCAGAGATCGTAATTCTTTTCCCCCTCTGGGTGCATCCAACATGATGTGAATCCAACGACAATGTGCCTTGGTAAAGCAGTAAAATTAGATTTTATGCTTCTCCTATGCGTGTAAAAGGCAATGTGAATCAGGATTTCTTTTACTATCCCTATGGAGCTGTTTTACTTTTAAACCCAGAAGGATCAGGGTCCAGCTCAGATGGAGCACAGATGCTTTAAAAGATGCAAATTGCATGTGGAATTTAATATTGAACCCGGTTGCATTCATTTTCGAGCATGAATGTGGATGGTGGCGGGCAGATGGGGTTATGGTAGTCGATAATAGGTGTATTCTAATATGTGCGTATATGGGTTTGTGCATCACTTAACATTATAGCACAGCTTTTCACATAGAAAACTTTTCACCAATTTGAACATACGTTTCCATAATATTCTGAAAACATCTCTTAGTTCTGTTTATTATTTTGTTGTCCCGCAGTTTAACGGAAAGCCTGGATCAAAAAAAAGCAGCGCTAACCTGGAGTTGGCGGTCAGGGAGGGATAATTTGGCAGAAGTGTCCATTCTGACTGGGGAAAGACATGAATGAAATATGCAGCTGATTATTATTTATCGGGACTAGATCAGCAGACTGAAAGTGTGTGGGCCAAAAGGTATCTTTGGGCTATATTTTGTTTTAATGCTTGCTTTTTTGTGCAGGGACTATTGTGTGTTTTTTTTGTTGTTGTTGTTGTTGTTGTTTGGCTGCATAAGAATTACACCCACCCAGTCCCCCAAAGGATGGTTTATATGCAAAGAGTGTTAGAGTCAGCAATGTTAGCCTGAGCACCAGCTGATTCTCCCCACAGCCCCACAATGCTGGTGGACTGGGTCTCATTGTCTCGCTGGACATTCAAATGCGGGAAGAGATACACCATTGTTGCAATGGCCTCCGCAGCATCAGAGGCTGATATAGATAACCAGAGTAAATATAGAAAATTGTTATGCCATATTCATTTTCAATAGGATCTCATATTCTCAGAAATAAATCGCAATATAATTAAATTTCAACTCACAATGGTGTACCAGTTCTATTCATTGCACGCTGTTAAACAACTTCATTGCACCATTTATGTACTGGATAATCTGGAGACGAAAACAATCAATTGTCCCTTTCACATCACACAGCTTAAAAAAAAAAAAATCTATTAGTATATCATTTTTGTTAATTCTTCTTAAATATGGGAGGCCCGTTATCTTGGCCTGTTACAAAACATTTGTGGTACCAACACTGAGAAAAGTGAAATGTTTTTGGTCTCTGCTGGTTACCCACCAAATGGCCAACCACCCTGATGACGATAGCAGAGCTCTTTAAAGTGAGTATGTATTCAACCCACTGTCTATCTGTTTCTCTCTAGTCCTGCCCTGAGAGCATGCCCCGACCCCCCCCCCCCCCTCCTCACACTGGACAGGCTCTCTGGTATTCACACCCTCCCCCAACCTCTATATCCAACTACAGCTGGTTGTTCTTGGCTGAATGAAAAGTGCTGAGAAAATAAAGAGATCTAAATGTCAGCGGGACGCAGAGTGCATTCCTTGCGCCGTGTCCTAAGACCGGTCACCCAGAACAACTTGTGATCCCGGGACAAAGCTGGGGGACGGCAGGTGGCCACATGAAGAAATTTTCTTCCCAGATTTAGATACCATCCCGGGGAAGTGCCATTGAGTCAAGGATAATACCCCCATCCTGCTGGGTCGAGTAGGATTTTCATTTCAATTTCTTTACAAGACAATGCTTTTCATCTTGTCTGGCAATGATGACAGCGCTTGGGGATGAAATAAATTGAAACGACCGAGAGGCAGAATTACGCCTTGAACCTGCAGCACTTGAATACGCACCTTTGCCCTGCTCTTCCTAGACATACATACGCACATACGCACATGCATGCACACATGCATGCATACACGCTGACAAAAGCAATCATGTGTACTCACCAGAGTGGACATACATGTGCTGGCACAGGCAGTGCCGGCGGGTTAGGTTTCTGGCGATGGCTTGGTGTATTCTCAGTGAGAGTAAATGATGCATGAGGACAGGGAGGTCACCCAGAAATCCAAAAGTGAAACAGCTTTTGTTGCCACAGAGAAATTGGTTATTTCATTGCCATGTCCCCTTTTCTTATTTATTTATATGCTGTTTGTGCCAGTAAAACACAGTCAGAATAATGTTAGCTGTGGACGTTTGATGCATCAGGGACCCGCTAAGACATTATTAGCTATTCTAACGTAGAGATGAATACCGTAAAGATAATCACCCTCTATGCAATGGGCATGTAAAAACGAATGTACTAATTCGACAGGTTATAAACATGTACATTTATGAACTACGAAACACAGAATTTGCAAAAAGATCTCAAAGTACTTCAGAATGGATGTACAGGCAATGGTAGTGGCGGTGATGAAGAGGTGATTTATGCCAGATGGTGCTGCGAGCCCGCCTTGTGTAACTTCCTATTTCGCCTTGTGTAACTTCCTATTTTGCCTTGTGTAACTTCCTATTTCCTCCTAGCTGCACAGACATTGGACCACCACTTCTTCTCCTTCCAGCCTCCCCGAGCTGGGGGATGGATCATGGCCCAGGAACACAGAGCGGAGCCAGGGTGCTGTCGGGTCCAAACACCCAAACCGCCAATTACAATCCGGAGACTGTCAAGGGATCGTTGTCTGCATGTTTTTACTTCTGGTTTGTCCTCTGTGCTGCCATGGGAGAGACTGCAGTTGACCCTGTACGTTGTCTGCAGAAGCACTTTGGCACGTAAAAGGATTTCAAGCGCTTTGGACCGCCCTGTTTGTCCACTTTCTTGTTCATAAGGACACCCTTAAGACACAGAAAACAAGTCTGGAAATAACAAGCGCCGACCAGTGTGGCCAGAGTCTTGAGTGGCATTGGCTTGCTGGGTGTTCTACTCATCAATCCAATATCTCTGGGCATAGTTAGAAAACCTCTGTTTTATATAATGGTTATTCAGAGAAAACGCAGCGGCGCCTTTTTTAGGCATTAAAATTCTTCACTTTAAAGCACTATTTAAGTACTGTAATGTTGCAGCATCATTTATTTTGGCTATAAATCACCAAAATTAATCCTGATCAAAGAATACAGTCTTAACCTCAAACAAAGGAATATTTTACCCTATTTTACTTGAAATTAGTCTCAAACGCGACACCAGTGAGCCAGCTTTAAATCCCAAAGCATGTGTATAATATTACCAGGGCTCAACACAGCTTTGGTTTAAAATGCATTTAACCACAATTCCCAAAAATGCACACTGCTACCGTATGTGTTTTGAATTATTCCTCTCGGCTGTTACTCTGTGTCACGACCGCTGCAATCCGAGCAGCTTCACACAGTTTACCGTTCTGAATTCGGTCCGAGGAGGTCCGAGGAGGAGCAAAACCGTGGCATCCCTGACCCAATGATGAAATATTCATAAAACAAAAACAAAGCAGAGTGAGAAAAACCGCAATATGTAAAGCACGTTCTGAGAAAGAAAGAAAGAAACAGACAGCTATTTGGGCATGGTGAATTAACCTTTCAGACTTTGTCCAAGTCTGTATAATGCATTTGTTTAGCTGTAAAAGGGCTTTACTGGCGTGAGTATCACGGCCCAATCCCCGTTCCTCGCCACTCCGTCTGAAAACAGGGACACTAGGCAGAAGTCAGCTAATCTGGCATCCTGGTTTCACCTTTCCCGGATCATTTGCTGGCTAACACCTGATACCTACATGTCACTAGCATGGAGGCTGCCCACAATTGCTTTGCCAAATGGGCTGAGACCACCTATTCTACTAGTCCCTCTTGTGGACCAATTGAAATGCTTCCAGGAGCAAAATCCCTGTAATTGACCCCATATGTTCTCATAGAGTACAGATGCACCCGTGGGCCAGATCCTTGGGTCAGGATCAAAATGGGTTCAATTGGTACTGCATGCATGTAGGCACAATGGTCAGAGAAACAATGATCTTAGCGATCAGAAAGCACAAATAATGAAAAAAATCTGAGAAAGAAAGAAAAACCTTCCTTTTTTTGGCTAAATATACCTCACATATCATAAAAAATCTATTTAAAAAAATAAAAAATCGGTTCAAATAAATGAATGGGCCAGCTGAAAAAGATTATCATCAAGGAATGGCAATTTCACA
>JAOVYW010000034.1:683161-699126 GCA_025775045.1 Hiodon tergisus
CCCGTAGTGCATACTCACGGGGCTAGTTTACAGTGATTGGGTCAATCCAAAGCGAGAATCACACAGCAACGTGTCTCAGTCTCAGAAACGATGTGGCCAGCAACACAGGCACAGCATACTAAAACAATGCAGTCGACTCCTGACAATTGAATATCGTGTCATTTCCTACTCTTTTTGATTGCATGGCATGCAGCTGGTCCCGTTTTACAATGCATTGTTTTTCATTTTTTTAATGCTTGAGTTGAGCTGTTCAGGCAGTTGAATTCTTACTTAGCATCAGTTGAGAGTGTAAAAGCTGCCTCTCGACAACACTAAAGAAGATGCAGGCTACTAATAGCTTAGTAAGTATAACTTTGTTATTGATCAGTTTCTTTGTTAAACCCATCTCGTTTTTTCCTCGATGTAATCATAAAAATGTCAGGTCAAATCACTCTGTTTGTTGCCACATGCTAATATGCAAACAAGCTATGAAAATATCAATTCAAGAGCAACTCTCTATAGTGACAAACAAAAGCAATGCAAACAACATCAACATGTCACAGATCAGGCAGATTATATTGCACATATCATATATATCAGCAGGACGAATGAAGGCAGCCCAGTGGAATTTATTTTTGTTCTTTTTTTTTAAATTTTCCTGTTTGATAACACTTTGATTATTATACTTTTTAAAATTATTTTTGTTAGCTTTTGATTTTGTCTCATGGAGTCTCTTGGATGCAGACATGTCCGATTCAGGCCCCAATTACTAGCAGGATAGCAGCTACAATAACAGAGGGGATGTAGGGCCGCACCCTTGGTGACAAAGGGGATAAACGTTCAGAGGCATGCTTTACGGCAGTCGGGAAGCATTCTTGCCTTTCCCTGTAGATGTATGTGTGATGGGACGTAGCCAAGCCAGGTGGCAAGTGAGAGATTCAGACGGGTAGCAAAGAGACCGATTTCTGCTTACACCTCCCTTGTCACAAGTCCAGCCCGTCTGTGTGTTAACTTATTTTTTTTACCTGTCGAGGGACGCTGTCAGCCAAGTCACGGATTTTATTTTCGGTCACATTGGTTGTGTTCTTCCTCCCCCTCCTACAAGCAGCAGTGCGAAGAACTCACCCGGGCACCCTGGTGCCCACCAGGAGAAGCATAATTGAGGTCTTTTTTGTTCTGTGCCACAGATTTGGCATGTGCACGATCGCTGCGCATTGTGTTGCAAAAGTTCACCCCTTTACTACCTGCATGGGGGTTCAGTAAGCTGCGGCAGAGAGCAAGAATTTGTTAACAGAGAGAATCGAGGTAATATAATGGAACCTGGGCATGCGTGTACTTACCCCATTCAATTAATCTATATGTTCTTTTTGGGAGCAGAAGCTGTAAGAACATACTCTGCTTGTTCAGGTTGTCTGGTCAAAAAGGCCAATGAAAGAAATGACTTGGGTGTGGGTTTATTAGACATTCCATTTGAGTGAGACGAAAGGATGGGAACAGGGTGGACTGGAGAGGGACCAGATGGGAGAAGGCAAATATCCTCTGCTTAGAGAGCCAAAGGAAAACTCTGCCACATTGGATCAGGGCTGACTTCATTCAGATGTCACACTTCACGGTACGCATGTAAATGTCTAGAAACCATGACAGAATTTATTTAAAAAAAACAACCTGCTTTTACTCTTTAATCGTACATCTTTAATTATTACTGTTTAACTTTATTTTCATTCAGTTCAAAAATCCCACCACGATTGATATATTTTTGGTGTAAGAATATAAAAAGGTAAACTCAATTGACATAATTTTGGTGTAAGAATATAAAAAAGGGTAAACTCAACTGACATAATTTTGGTGTAAGAATATAAAAAGGGTAAGCTAAACTGATTGTTTAAGTAGTACTAGCTACATATAAAAACAGTGAATTGTACCAGGGAAACTTTCACAGTGCTACCATATGTCCATTTGTGCTTTTGTTGGCGTGTTAGCAGATGTTGGCCATGCTGACTGGCTTTGAGGCTGGAGTCTGGTCTGTAAAGAAGACCACAGTAAGAATGGTGCTCAAGATAGTGTCACCCAGTGCACCATCTGGTCTAGGAGCATTCCATATTGGCATGGGTGGCAAAATGCACAGAATAAAAATAAAGAAGAAAAAAAACATTCAAGGATTTCTCATTAACACTGCAGAAGCGGGAGACTTGGCATTGTGTTTGCACAACGGCGCGATAGGCTCTCACTCACCAGCTGGTTTTTGGGTAATTAGACTGCGGTTCGAACCTTGTGCCCGCAGATGGATGCCAGGGGTGCAGGCTCAGCCAGAGAATTAATGCAGTGCCCCCAGAATCACCCACAGAGTGAAGTGGGCAAAGTTCAGGAAATTACAGATCAAACTTAGAGCTCACCATATCCGCTGGCATGGAATATTGCAGGGGGCAAGCATGAGGGGTTCCAGCGAGAACAAAGGTCTTCCAAAGCTTATGTTTCCCAGTGGTGTCTTAATTAGAGCAAGACAACAATCTCGGAGGACAAAATACCTCAAAGATTGTTTTGTCATCTGTTTTTTTTAGTACTTAAGTAAAACAGTCCCCACCCCCACCTGCTTTTCAAATGCCACAGGTCTTGCTGGAAAACAGAAGCTTCCATGAAAACTGGCACAGCTAATACATGGTAAATGTTTCCTTTCTCACAGTCTTTCAGGTTTTACAGTAGAAGAATATTTCTGAGGATTATTAAAAAACTGCATTGGTGGTCACACACAGAAAAAGTGGCCTTACATATTTTTTTTTTTACTTTTCCTCAACTTCCGATGAGGCTTTGAGATTTGGGCCTTTGTTACTGTGCCAGGTAGAAAACAACCTTTCCTAAAGTATATTCCTGTCTGTCTTTTCTCAGTGAACGCTTATTTTAAAAAGGCTTTTACCTTTATCAGATTTGTCACCAATATATATATTTATTGTGATATATTGTGACATAAATATACACACACATACTGGAAAGCCTCTTTCTAACACAAACTCTTGTGAATTTATAAATAAAAAACGAAAAATGATGACAGATGTAGGGCACAAGTACAACAGATAGTAAATCAATCTACAGTTTAGTGAGTCAATGTAAATTACAATACAGATTATTGCAAAAGAAGGTGTCGCATTTGAACTTCTGGGTTGTTATGCAGAGGCACTACAATAATTGAAAGCTTATAATGCTCCTGTAGCACAACATTTGCTTTGGGACAAAACTGCTGTCTTCATTTTCTATGAGAGAAAAAACTCTTTGCTGACAAAAAACAATAAATGCTTATCATGAACATTCAATTGTGTTTTGTATTTTGTATACGGAATACATATATGGATATATTTACGAGATATATATATATATATATACACAGTACTGTGTAGTCTTAGGATCCCTAGCTTTTTTACACAGTTTTTACTAAATTTTTGTCTGTTGCATTAGTGTGTAAGTAGATAAACATTTTTTTTTTAGATGTCCGTTTTTCCTGAAACAAGAACAAGAAATTCTGCCACAGATGGTATGGTCTCCACAGAGCCCTGATCTCAACATCATTAAGGCTGTCTGTGATTACCTGGATAGACAGAGGCAAGGCAGACAGCCAAAGTCTGTAGAAGTACTGTGGCAAGTTCTCCAAGATGCTTGGAAATTGATGCAGTTTTAAAGGCAAAGGGTGCTCACATCAAATATTGATTAATTGATTTTTAAATTATTTTTTATTTACTGCCCTTTATAGCATTTATTTTATATTGAGAAACTTTTTATTTAATATTTGTTAAAGCATTTACAAACTTTTTTGTACATGTGCCTAAGACTTTTGCACAGTACTGTATATATGTGTATACATATATATATTCTGTGTGTGTGTGAGAGAGCGTGAGAGCGTGAGTGTGTGTGCGTGTGTGTGTATGTGTGTGTATGTGTGTGTGTGTGTGTGTGTGAGTGAGTGTGAGTGTATGTTAGTGTGTGTGTGTATTAATGGTGAATATTACATCAGTGCAGGCCACTCGTTGACACCAGGCACGTTGCATTTTCAAAGTCAATTTGCCAGGTCCGTACGAAGACCCTGAAACAATAGCGTCCTCCAAAGCTTTGCAGCAATTCATCAGTGCCAGCTTGGAGAGGACTCAGTCGGTTTTATCAGCACTAAGCCAATGAATATGCAGTTAAACAAACAAGCGATCCCTATATAAGACCACCATAGCTAACGCTATTATCTCCGTGTCCCTGGCTTGTCTGTCGGAGGAAAACGGCAGGCTTGTTTGAGGAACTCTTCTGGGGATTTAGCCACAACAGAATTCTGATCGGAGTTGGAACATGTCCCAGAAAGCGGAGTTAATAGCCTTTCTCTCCATTGAATAATGCTTTGAATCTGTAATGTGGCCTGTATGCAGGACTCTGGTTTAATGTGCCTTTGAAAGGACTTCATTTCCGAGAGCACAATGGTACAAAGAGCAGCTGTATTGCCTTCGCTGGAGAAGATCTGGAGGGACTACCCTCAGCAGAGTGGCCGCTAATATCTCCTTTAGATTCCGCCATAGTCCACAAAACGACTGCTTGTAAGTCCATCCTAAAGCAAAGTTTGACAGTTGTCCTAGAAGTGACTTTTTGACGGGCTCCGAGGCAGCTGTTGGTGATCTAGAGCATTTCTGAGCTAAACGTGTTTGAGGGTAAGAGTGGCACCCAGAGCAGGTGGAGAGAAATTTGACAGCGTACATCAAAATACATTTTTAATTTTTCTGCTGTAGAAAATGTATGAGCAGAATGGCACTTCAGGAAGTTGAAGAAAAGCCTGTTGAAAATCCCTGACAGTTCTTATGCGATCAATAAAAAAGTTATTTGTTATTTAAAAAGTCAATGGCGGTCCCATTCCACCCGGGGCTTTTGCACATTGTGCAGAGTGTGCTCACGCTCGGAAGCTCGGAGAATCGCGCGTTCACAAGTAAAGATCTTCAGACCTCCTGTTGATTTTTCACATACCAGTCACGCCATGAGAAACGGACCAAAAGGCAGTAAGAGAAATAAATCAAATGTTTATCTGGAAATCAATGTGTGAGATTTTAAAGACGTTAAAGATGACCTGACAGGAAAGGAGTCTTGGCCATGTAGTCCTAAGGTCATAGGCTGTCTGTCAGATTCCGATTTGGTTTTGTACTTTGTTCTTTCTATGGATTTGAAACGGGAAACTAATTAAAATATTTGACAACCCCTAGCTTTGTGGTGCATAGAAATAAAACTCCATATTATTGTATTTTATCAGTAGTTGTTTGTTGCAGATACAGCATTTGCGAGATTCTTTGACTAATTATTTATCAAAATCCACCATTAGGTAGTTCTCTTGCTTCAATGAAACAGTAGAGATTATTGGAGAATTTAAATAAAAGCCAGCAGAAGAAGCCACCAAGTATCATAGTTTAAGGTAAATTTAGTTTTTAAAAACGAACCAGAACTGGAAAAATTAGCCTTTTTCTTTTGGTTTTCCAGACCAAGCTCTAAAATTTCCAGTCAATATAAAACTAAATGATATCCACATTTTTACTCAAATAATTCAGTCACAATAATTATTATTTTAAAAACTTTTGGATAGGTAACATGGTAACATTACTCTGTTATATAAAGCCGCTCTCAACATTCTAGTTTCTCCAGAAAAGAACTTTTTTTTAAAGTTTACCATTATCCCTCTGAATATCATCAAAACAAGACACTTGCATGGATCCTTTAAATCCCCCACCCAGGGCAAGTTCACATGAGCTGCGTTTGAGCATAGGCCACCTGTTGAAATTGTGGGTGGCTAATTCTAGTGGCAAGTTAAGACACATGACCAGGCACTGCACTCCAGCAGGAAGCTACCCCCCCCCACCTCCACCTCCACTCTCCCCCACTGTGTCATGGCGGAGTCTCCTGATTGATGGCGGAACACCACTCAGGGTTAATTTACACTCATGAATTATGGATCCCGCCATGCATCCACTCCATTCTGCATCTCCACATGGAGTAAACCTCGCGCATCACTGAAATCAAGACATTTCACTTCTCCTTGCCTCTCTTCCTCTCACGGACCAAAGTGGTATTTTTAGGCATTTTTAGACAATAGCAGTTAAAAGACCAGGGCATGTCTTTGTTATACATTATTGAAAGGTTCCTGATGGTGGATAGGATAAATTAATAACATGTAGATCCGCTCCTTTGGCTTAATATACCAATCCGATTAAATTTTTCAATGCTTTTGGTCTTGAAGTCAAAATAAAAAGTTTTTTGTTTTCTTTAAAACTTTGCCTTGACATAATAGCGCCACCATTTTGTTGGTTCGGAACCAACATCCAGGGCTGGCTCTAAATTTGTCTCTCAGCAGGCAAATGCATGGAAGAGGATTTGCTGAGGAAGAATTCCATAGTAGATTCCTTTCAGACACAATACAGACACATTTGTTATTTGGCCTGTACCGTTGATTCACGTGATTACATTTCCCTCTATTATTTGCACTGAGGAGGCAGTTAGGAACGTTTTAGCTCCTTTACGTCAGTGACAACTGCGCTCATGTCAGGAGTTAAAACTACAGGAACAAAAGAATCCCTGTGTTGCATACCCAAAATAATAAACACAAATTACTTTGTGATTTAAGTCTCAGATGTCCTTCCGGAAACAACATTTTAAAATGTGCAGCCCGGCCACTCGCCTTTAGGAGATTTTTCTGGGAAAAGGGGGCAGGCTGACATTAGTGGGAAACCGCGCCCCGAAGCCACACCTCTGACATAAGCTTATCATCACGAATGAGCTCCTGATGCTGGGATGGAGGGAGTGATTGATTGTCACCGTCCTCAGTGGAGATTCTGCAGCACCTCTGGATGAAAACAGTATCTGCTCAGTGGCCTTTCTGCTATTTCTGTCCCCTCTCCCCCTGTGCCTCCATTTTTCAAAGCTGACAATTGTGCCACACGGCAGATTCACAGCTCCAGTTGAAGTTCATCTCTCTGAGAGCTACTCATTGAGAGATGTTGTTCAGCAACCGACATTCTGTTCAACTGTTTAAACAATGAGAGGCCAACAAATCAAGGTGAACCAAAATAAGGATCGAGCAATCAGACACAAGGAGGTGTTGGGAGCATTTATACCTTTTATCTGGTATGCTTTATTCAAATTTAAAAACAAGGACAAAACCTCAACCAAGAGGGGGAAAAAAACACCCTTTCTAGGGAAAACCTCAAAAGCTTTTCAGCTTTATTCCAACAAAATAATAAACAAAGAAGAACACCACCTATCAGTAAAGCTACCAAAACCCTACCATTACCAAACAGACTTACCGGTCTAGCTCTCCCTCAGCCGCTCTTTTTAAATGGCGTTAAATTGCCAAGCACCTGAGTGTTGTGTAATTAGTGAAACCACACCCGGGAGCACAATGAGATCCTGCCTGTGGGCGTGGCCCTGCAGCTTGCTTGTCAGTCCGCGCGGGCCTGGCTGTTTTCCAGGGTTTGGGGTTGTGGCTCCAGGCTGCTTGCCACAAAGGGACTATAAAATATTATCAGGTACATTGCTAATTGTACAATCAGCAGTGTGTACGATTCTTCTTGTGTGTCTTCCAAGCACTCACCAACCCAACACATTTTTATGAAGAGTTTTCACTGTTTAATGTAGCCACATGGATGTAGAATTTGCCGCTTATTGCTCACCAGCTGAGACACTGAGCAGTACAGTATTTATGTGAATTAAATAAGATTAAAAGCTACTGCAAAGCTGTCTGTAACTACAAAGAGACAAACAATTTGTATCTATCAGAGAGCAAATACATGATTGTTGTAGAAAAAAACATTCTTTGGAAATGACAACACGTTGCCAAAGAACTGGGGAGAAATAAAAATGACATGGAAAACGTTAAGTATGCCACTTCGAAAAGTATAGACTTTTAAGCACACTTTTTGTTTCAAAACGAGTGTATCAATGTAAAATCATCTACAGTGCACACTGTGGTTAAAATGTGGAGAAAGGGACAATTTACCCTGATATGTGTGAGTGCAGCTTAGATTTTGACGGTCTTCTGAAATCAATGAGAATGGATTTCTAGCTATTTTTGAACAGATCCTGGAATCTGATTCCTACCATGACTTGGGTTTGGGATTGCAAATCCTGCCAGGGATGTTGACCTTATGTGACTATACAGTGTATGTACATACACAATGCCCTTAATTTAACAGGAGCAAAACCAATGATTCAACCAGAAAAAATGTGTGAGGCACATGCATGTCTGTAGGGGACGTCGGGGCTGATGACGGACACACCCTCAACACCTGTGCAGGATAATGACAACATCGCTACCCTATTAAAGGTGTGTTTTGTCTTTCAGTAGGTTCCGGGTGCGTGGGAGAGGGCCATGGGCAGACTGAAACAGGTTTAAAGAGAAGCACGGAGAGAGTGATGGTGAACTGAACCCTATTGTTCTTGTGTTGTTTGTGGGTTTTGTTTTCCCTCTCATGGGATTTTGCTTATTTCTCTTGTTGATGTTTAAATTTGATTTCTTAGTTTATTGTTGGGAACACCATGAAGAAAAATATATTTTTTCATATTTGTGTATCAGCACGTACGTGTAATACAGACAGCAAACCAGCTGAAACCATGCCTTCCCGTCTTCACTCTGAAACCAGGCGATTCCAAGGTGACACAGCAGGATATTAAGTACATTTGATATTCTAATCTGGATGGAATTTCACAAAGAAAAATCATATTGAATGAATGATTTAATTTAATGCAGAAAACAGCGGATGAAATAATTCACAGCCCTCTAAATGCTCCTTTGGAGTGATTGTTGGGTCGTGTTTGTGAGGTTTCGGTGCTCCTGCGGAAGGGGCACTTGACCATTACTGTAGGGGGAACTACTCTGGGACAGGTCCGTTAGTGATGTTTTAATGCTGAAAGGTCATTTTTAGCCAAGCTTGAGCTTCCTGGCTTTAGCATAAGTTTTTTAAAGCAACTTAATAAGCTTTTGTTTACGCCAGATGTAATATTGATTAGCGTATCTGAATTTCAGTTGTCACCTGACTATGGGAAGTCTTTCCAATTGTCATTCGGATGTAAATCGGAAAATTAAGGTCACGTTCATGCCGGGGATGTCAGATTGTATTTTTGGAAACCAGTCTGATGGACATCCAACCAGTCTGATGGACATCCAACCAGTCTGATGGACATCCAACCATTTGTTTTGGGTTTTTGTTTCCCTCCTGCACCTCTCAGAAGGTTAATATTGACGAGGTGCAATTCCACACTCTGGCAGGGTTGTCATTGTACTCTCAAAAAACAGCCATTATTATGGCCAGTCAAACGGGGTGGAGGAAGCTTTATGTGAACTATTTTATAGCCATCACCAAACTTGTGGAGATCAATGGCCGTAAATAGACTACTTACCGCCTACAAAGCCCACACCTGCATTTCTTCAGTATATTACTTTCCTTTATATCACAGGCAGACTGCAGTTCCAGAAACTCCCGTTGCCCTTGCAAAAAGCATGCCGTCGGTGTAGATATTTTTGGTTAGATTCTTTAAAAAAATGGTGGGAATAATTGCGGTCCTCATGTCTTCTGGAGTGAAAGTCATTATCTGTGGAAGCAGTACTTTTTTTATCTAATGCTGTTTCATTTTTCTTTTATTCTTTTTTTTAAGCAGAAAGAATGATCCAATGTAAACGAATATTATAGCTTATTATACTGAATCCGTCAGAGTACATACAGTGGCAAAGAGAGAAGCGTGTTATACGTAATGAACAGAATGGCACAAAAACTGAGTTGATTGGTCATGTGACTATATGAAAAGCAGGGGCCTTAGGGGGAAAAACAGGGAAGCAGGAAACGGCATGATGTGCACGTCGAAGCGCTTGCAAAGAGTTTCTCTTGGTTTAACTGCAAATAAGGTTTTTGGCAGTTTATCTTAGCATTTTTTTGTGTTTCTCCGAGGCCCTGCATTTATTGTTCGACACACGATGCCTGAATACTTTCACCAAAATACTTTCATCCATATTTAATTCAAAATAGGTCAATAGAATCAGCTGATGCAACAAACCAACGCTAAACAGATCCTCACCCATTGCCACAATAGGAGACACTAAATGATTAGCATTAACTTCTTTTGTTTTAACTTCTACATTATCCCAAATTTCACAAAAATGCTTTGTCCAATTAATTTGTGGTTCTATGCATGTGTCCGCAGATCCCTCCCATGTGTCCACAGTTACAAATACTTTACAACGCCGGAGATGTCTTAATTTCTGGGAAAAGCCTCTTGAATGGTTTCGGTTCAGGCGCAGTGATGGAGAAAGACAATAGACAATCAGGTTTCCAGTCCGATACGTTTTATATGATCATCCATTTTCATTAGTCATGTCAAGCTATGTGAGGCACATATCTGTTGGGCTGACACTATTTGCGTTCCAAGATTTCTCGCCCAAGCAAGAGCTGAGCTCATAGGAAAGGGATCCTATGTTAAATGTATTTTTGACTTGCAGAATCTACCATGACAAATGCCAGCAAATACATTTCTTTGATATGAAATAATGCTTCATTGTTGCCCTAGAACTGTCAACATTGCCTCGTCAGCTCCAAGGTAACTCCAAAAAAATGGAGCAGATTTAATATGCGAACCTTTTCTGGTGGAAATAACACAGGCTCTTATTCCAATGAGTCGCCCTTTAACTGACGATGAACCAAAATCACATGTAATCACGACTTCCTTTTCTGTGCTTGACCAGGCTTAGACTATTCGAGTAATTACAACAAAACATCAAACGACGAAGTTAATGAGCAATTCCACACTCATTGCATAATCATGTAGGCATTAGATTTCCGTTATGCAACCCGGCGTGTTGTCGTGCCTGACCCCAGCCACTGTTGTGCTGCTATATCTGTGCTCCAGAATCCAAATTAATGAGAAAGGCAATCTGTTTCAATTGTCTAATCAAACAACACGTATCTTTCCGCAAATTAGCCACTGAGTAGTTATGATTGTCCTCTATTATTAAGGGGAAATTTCATAATGAGCCTGCAATTGATGAGATGAGTACTTCATAATCCTTCACATCACAATCACTAGGGAGGTCTGATTGACATCCTGAGCCCACATCTCAAGTTATCGTCCGTGCATTTGTAAACATCTCTGTAAGAGCTTGAAATAAGCAAAACCAGCGCCAATCTTAAATAGGGAAAATAATACCATCTATCATATTTCCCTTAGATATCTCAGCAACTATTTCTCATCTATTTCTCAGATGATTCATTTTTCTCACAGAGCAGAAATTTAAATTAAATATTTCACGAGAGTTTATCTGCAAATAAATTTCAAGTTTGTTGAGAAAACAGACTTTAATGTAAAGGCTCTGCAGTACCTGCAATGGAAATCAAATCATCTAGTCAATAATGCCAGAGAAATCTCTGTGATGGAGAAGATGACTGTTCAGCTGGTGTGGATACAGAGGGTGATTCGGCAAGGTGTTACTGTTTTTGTCTCCTCTGGTCTCTTGTTTAACAAAGATTCAGCTCAGTCACTGAACCCCAGGAGAACAAATCTAACCTCATTGATAATCAGAGCTTTCAGATATGATTCTGGAAGTCATGCTTAGAATTAGCTGTCCAACCATGGTGAGGGATATAATTTTGTTTGTGGTAAAGTGGATTCAGTCACTCCAGGCTACTTTTCTATTGACTTACAGTGATAATAAATTGTAGCAGTGTTTTGTGTATGTATGCATGTATGTATGTGTGTGTGTGTGTGTGTGTGTTTTGATTGAATTAATTTCCCATTAGAACGCAGTAGGTTAATGAGCATATAATACTTTTTTTCATAAGAGTTTGATTAAATTGTTTTGATGGGGTGACTTGTGTACGGCCACGGCAGTCTAAGTCCGGCGCCTGCCAAACCTGCTAGCCCCATTTAGCCTTAAATTAGGAGTAAAAACAAGCCTGTTCATGGAAATGTGCTGCTGTGTTCCAGGGAAACATCTGTCTCCTATCACGCCACTAACTGCGAGCCGCTTTCTGCAGCTATGTCAATAACAACGGCTCAGTGACCCCTGGGCTTATCAGGAGTGGTCTTTCTCAGGGTCATCACTTTTCAGTCGATATGCATTTTCAAATCTATATTCAAACTGGGATAAGGTCAGGCAGATCAGAACCGGGCCTGCTGGGACCGTGCATGCCCTTACTTATTTCAAGTTTGTGGCTTTTTGGTTTAGTTTTGAATATTGTCCACATGGGCCACAGGTTTAACCCAGACCGGCTTACTTCCTCAGTGGGGATTCATTTATTTTGGTTTCTCGACTCTTTTGTTTTAGTTTGCTGTTTGCGGCCAGAATGGGCAGATGCCGTCAGCCCTGAACCCGACCACATGCCTCCCAAGAACAGACTCCCCACAGCATACAAACGACATTGCGATAACGCCTCCACTTGCATCTCCAATACTACCTTCTTCGGTCATTTTATTCTGTTGTGGGTGGTGAGGCAGAGGACCAACAAGGCCGAACGAGAATGTGTAGTACCCTCGTCAGAGTGTTAACTCTGTCAATTTGCACATCAGTGAGCTGAATGGGAAAAAATAAAATCAATCGAGTCATTACTTTCAGTGAGACGTTATGCTGTTTGTGGGTCACAACTGATTGTTTCTCAAAGGTAAATCCCATAAACATTGCTGCCTTTTCAAAAAATCTATGCATGCTGTCAATTCTTAATCAAAATGCCAATGATTTACAATATATAGTACTTAAGTTGTATTTGAAGATCAAAACATTTTTAGCTGATGTTTTTGACATCTACAGACTTCTATAATTTTGTCCTGTATTTGTGAATTTTATTATAATCAGCACTTTGGAATAAAACCATTAGCAAAGTTGAGGAAAAACAAACAAAAAGAAGCAAATAAAATTGTTTAGCATATCCAGATCTTTCTTAAAGGTACAAGTTGTTTAATGACAGGGTATCTCATCTACAAGCGGTACCATCCGGATATTACTTCATCCATATATGTGGTAAAATGCAAGTGTTTAGCATTAAGTTAAGTGTGCTTATGTTAGAAATTTGGAATGATGGTATTAACAAAACATGAGCTGTACTAAAACAATTATTTTGACCTGATTTAATTCTGTATTGCTCTTTTGTCTTAGCCAAGATAATGTTTATGTTTCAATCAAAATCAGTTTTTTGTTTATTTTTATCTAATTTTAAGTCAGTTATTTAACTATACATACATACTTCAAACATGAGTGGTTTAGAAAATTCAACAATGTATCTATAAAGTGTCCACTTCATTTTATGAATGGAAATATTTATGCCTTTAACGTGAATTATACATATTATTCCAACGCTACATCATTCAAAAATGTGTAAAATTTGTCACCGCTCCTATCTTTCTCTCTAAAATGTCTGCCTATTCATCATGGGCAACGGACAAAGATGTGTGTACGTTGTGCGACGAATCACTTTCACGGTGTGAGAGCAGCACTCTCTTTTATCAGGATGATCTACGACAACCGTCTGGCAGACTGAGTGCTAACCCGTGGAAAGAGACAGGAGTGGTGAGCTCAGAGTCATGGATGAAGATTCAGTGTACAGACTCCCTTTCGCTCTCTCCGCTGGTCAGATTAGACCCAATTAAGAATGCCCCCATGTTCCCAGGTCCTGCGTTAAGTCAACATTGTAGGACGGTCCTGTTGTTTCTGTAGGCTTAAATGAGTCTCATGTTTCATCCTGTGTTATTATGTTTAGGTAGAAGTAGGGACACGTGTAGATTTGCTTTTTAAAATGTCCAGCTTAGAAATATTTTATTATAAATATAATATTTAAGAAATTTAAGAAATCATGTTAAGCAATTATCGAGGGTGTATTTTAGTCTGCTTTTTAGTCTGATCTGTGGTTAAGTTCTGGGTGGAAAAAATAACAGTGTCAGTGTTTCATTTATTAGACTTTTACTATAGTGCTATGTACAAAATTAGCTTTGCAGTTCTTAAATTATTCCAGGGCAAACAGTGTTGAGTGGTGTATATGTCAAGGTTTCAGCACCTTGTAAAAGTGCAAACCAACCATGAGGTTTGTTCTTCTGTCTGCTTTGTGTTTCAGGGGTATTCCGTTAGGGTGAAACTAACCAAATTGCCCTTCAGCCATTTCATCAAGCGTAACACTTGTAAATGTATACACATGAAAAGACTGCAATGATGTTCAGCTATAAACCAATGATATGTTTGTAAATGATACGTGATACGTCTGCCTTTTGGGTTCCGAGCCTTGTATTGGGGATACTTACGGCGCTTTCCTTTAACCCTTTGATGCCCGAGTGCCTGGAAATGAGTATTCCTGTTAGCTTTAATGACATTAAGTTTTGTTGGAAATCCATTTGCAGTTCGTAAATCCAGCTGGAGGGAGCTCATCAGCTCTGTTAAATTGTAAATCACCCCTCTTTCACAGAGGGGATTCACCTCTGGGGTTAAGCAAAAGAGCCCTTGTGATCTCCAAAGGTCATTTTTGGCTTTCAAATAGAAAAGCCAGACCAAAGATAAACAGCAGTTTTATGTGACACTCGGTAAAAGATGGAGGAAACTGACAATATTTATGTAAATTGTGTCATTTATTTGGAATCCCCAGAAATTGCTTATTTTAAGATGGCCTCAGCTATGATTTAGTTCAAAGAATGTGGCAGGGATTGAAAGAGGCCTTAACTCTTTTTCACAGACCACATGACACCCTATCAGTGTGAGCCATTTACAGAAGAATTTCCTTTCAGACTATGAGAGGGGAAAAGAAAAAGTTTTACACAAGAAGTGCAATTAATGCGTTTTCCTGGTTTTCCATATAAATATGGGCATAAGTGCGTAAAAACATCGCGCCTCGTGAATAGCCATGCCGACAAAATACAAATTCTAAGAAAGTTGCACAGAAGAGAAAGATTTCAAAACAGAATTAAATCAACGTGCTATCAACGTATAGGCCCTTTCTTGCCGCTATGAATATTTAACTGGCACTCTTTTACATTGTGAAAGAGCTGTTTGATAGGCAACAGCAACCTCCATTGAATGTGATTGACACTGTACAGGTCTGTGTTATGGAAATGAAATTCCCATCTCTGCAAGAGAATATGAAACGTTTGAAGCTGAGAGGACCCCTTTTCAAGTCAATTGATTAATCCCAAAGTTAAATTCACCTTTTTGGATTTTGGAAATACGCTGATGTGATTTAAAAGAAAATATCAGTTAAGGATATTTTTATGTTGACATACATGTACTATATGCAAAAACAACAGTTTTCTTTCTGTTGAATCATGTTGTTGGTTATATTTAACAAGGGTATGACTACAAATTGTGGGAACTGTATATTATAAACACTTGCACACACTTTTTTTAAAACTGGAGAAATCACAGCCGCTCTAAAATCAATAGAACTTTTTAAATGTGTCTTGCTACTTCTGCAGCGGGTCGGCAATGTATTCAAATGGAAATTCTGAGCCCTCAGAAGTGTCTGTATTTCTGCAGAGCCGCTGTGAAATCAGAAACTAATTGAGCCTGTGGCACAACTGGGGCAGTCTAGCGTATTTGTCAGTAATACACCAAATAGCTTGATCAAATTTCATTTTTTTGTATTTTTTTTTTTTTTTTCCATGAGGAGATTTAATCACATAGATATGGTTCGAGTATATCGGAAATCAAAAAACTATATATCACGTGTGTCTGGTCACATGTCAAAGCCCAGGTGCCGTATTTAAAAACACAATTTGGTTTAAAATAGTACAGAAAGGATGGCACTTACAACAACAAGTGCTTTTAACAACTTTAATGCCAGTTGGCTAATGCTTTATAAAAAATAAATAAATAAAATGCGTCACCTGAAGCAAGTAGTGTGTACCCATGCTGGGGTGCTGAGGTATGATTATTAATGTAGTGTGTACCCTTGCTGGGGTGCTGAGGTATGATTATTAATGTAGTGTGTACCCTTGCTGGGGTGCTGAGGTATGATTATTAATGTAGT
>JAOVYW010000034.1:706714-716972 GCA_025775045.1 Hiodon tergisus
TTAACTAATGGACAGGTTTTCAACTTTGTTTGTATAGTGATAATCTGGCTGAGCCATTCTATAGTAATGGGTATGCAGGGGCCAGGGGTCAGAATGATTGTGAGCCAGCTGAATGTTAGCTCTTGCAGGATCCAAGCTGAGCATTGATCGTTTTTAAAGATGTATGCCGAGCTTTCTCAGCATTTCTCAGCATGTCAGGAACGCTAAGTTTGGACGTTGTGCACATGCAGAACAAATGTACTCCAACGAGCCCAACGAGATTTGAATTTATTGACAGGATAGCCCCTTGAGATGTAATATCTCATTTTCGAGGGGGTCCTAAACACAATTGTACAAGTACAATGTGGCTCTTACACGTTAATGTAAGTGAGGGTCAATTTTACAACCGCTGACCACATCAAGTAATGGTTTAGAAATGAGTAATTTGGCATAATTGTAAATTAGTTTAAACTTTGAGGCGGTGTATATATATATATTTTAAATCATTATTATAATAATAATAATACCTACAGAAGAAGTGACCCTAGTCTGTAACCACGATGCCTGCTTGACTACTCTGCTAGTAGAGATAGGAACTTTAATGTTGGCAGTACCCTACTGTCGCAGCCAGCTGATGTTGTTGTGAGGCGAGTTGATGGGTAAATCTGCCTGTGAGCTGGATTGGCTGGACTCGTGACACAAATAATAAAAGAAAGGAATGTTTAGCTAAGAACCGGGGCTTTTAAACACTGTATTGCTCATTAGTTGCAAAAAGTAAAACCTTTTTTATTGAAAAAAATTATTTCATCTTTTTTGTCTAATGTGCAATGACATCTAATGTAAAACTTTCTTTTTACTGCTGGTGCACTAATGTCAAACATAGTCATTGCAGATTTCTCACAGTTTTGGATTGAGTCATTGCAAAGTAAATTTAAATTTTCCATTGTTACCATTATTTTTGGTTTTGTTTTATTTTTATGATCTTTAGATTCACAAGGTAATGCATGTGAGTTGACAGGTAGTTATGCAGTTTGACAATATTGCTTCCCAGGCACGTAAATGTAAAATCTATTTCACCAGATTCCATAAATTGACGAGAAAACTAGTGCTGACAACAGTTAATCAACTGTTTGGCACTGTTCCCTACTGAGCCTGAGATTGTCAAAATGTTTACTCCTTTTACACATTTGACTAATTTAATCAACAAAGAAACCTACCAGTATTTAACAATATGACTTTCACAGATTAGCGTCTGTTTAATTAAAATCTCACGAGATTACGTGGAGGTAATATTCAGAAGAGGCGCAACATCATTTATGGAAAAAAAAAAAGGAATTTGAACCTGAGAATCTGAGAGGTGAGGGGAGAAGACATGGAGTATGTGGCTGATATTACATCATAATTATTTATCTGACCAGGGACAGCCAGATGTGTTTTCAGGTTCTCCAGTACCATTAACTAAGCGCAGATTATAAATGTGCCGATCCCATGTACAGTTTTTGACAACTGCTAAAATCTCAAGCTATGAATGAAACTCCTGCTCAATATAGAAACCTGTCTAGGTGAAAATCGGTATACCCTAGCTATCTTTTTAAAAATGTATAGATTGCATGACAGCATGATCATCAGGTTTTGCTATAATGCTAGCATGCTAGCATAGACCCCTGAAACGTTTTTTTTTTAGGCATAGGGAAAGTAAAATAGACCGATTAGCCACCTTTAATTGTCCTAGGTGGAAAAAAAGCACATTTTTACAGTTAATAGCAGAACTATTGTGTGGCATTATTATCAAGCAGGCTCGTTTCATATGACGCTACGATTTGTAGCTGATCCGTCTGCTGATCTCCATCTCCAATGAATGGAGCAGCATTTAGTGGCCCGTTTACATTGGAGGAGTAAATTGTTTAATTAGTGGCTGGTGTGTATCTATATTTTACATAACACCTAATATTTGACAGGTGTAAAATATCCCCATCCCCTAACTCACTCAATAAATTGTTTATTTTTAATCAATAAATAATAGGCCAAATATATAAATATTTAATCTCATGGTGCTCTGCTCCAACCAAGTTTCCATCCACACACCTCTTTACAAATCCCGATTATTGGGTGGTATCTGATGCTTTGGATCAGCATATATCTGTCTCTATTCATTTCTCTAGTGAGCTGCACTGCCCAAAACCACTCTGCTCAGGCAGTTGACCAAAAGCTTCTGTTGTTGTTGTCTTAAGGTTGCTACTTAATATTCAGCACCCTGATCAACATCAGCTTATTTCTGGCAGTTTCTGCCATCAAAAATCTGGTCCTACATAGATACAAAAAATGTTCGGTCAGTCATTGTCTAGATCTCAGCATCAGTGGGCAATTAATTAGCAAAAACAAAAGAGCAGGTTAGGCACCCTTTACTTGAATTAATTTTAAAGAAGTTTTTTTTTGTGTTCTTTTTTGTTTTTTTGTTTCTTACTGCTCTTGTATTAACCGGCCTTATTGCGTCCTCATAAACGGCGCCCTCTGCTGCCACTGCCACGGGAACTACAATTTTTACTCCTTTGAAAGGGAACCATAGCGAGTAGAATGGCTGTGACAATATCCAATTCTGATTTAATAACAAGCCATTAGATGTCAGAAAAAATTGCAGAAAAAAATTAAATGGTCAAGTATGTTGGTTGGAAAAGCAATCACTCCCCTGAGTCAATGCAATGGTCAAAGATGTGAATGCACAATAGAAAGCACTTATAGCTAAAAGACTATTTGGATGAGTCTATATCAGCTTGGAACATTGTTTTCGTCATTCTTCTTGACAATTTGCAGAGGGTTTGGAGAGGGTTAGGGTCAGCACTTTACAAATCTCGTGATAGATTCTCAATATGATTCAAATAAGGTCTTTGATTGGGCCTCTCAAGGACAATTTCTGTGTTATTCTTAAACCACGTCAGCGTAGCTCAGTTTTAACAAATTCCATATTCTCCATCCCGTTTTCTAGTCAGAGTCTTGGTGATACAATTGTCAATCTAATCTGCAAATAATCTACCCTAAAATTCTGCTGTGCCTTTCTACAACAGTTTTTTGACAGCTCCTCGTTTTTTTTAAATGTGAACAATATTACTTTATACAGATGGAGGCCGCTCAACTAACTGTGTGACCCAACATATCTATGAAGCATCAAAAAAGTCAAATTAATAATAATAATAATTTGTGATGATGATGATGATGATAATAATAAGTTCACATTATTGAGTTTAATTAGGCTATAAATAAAATCCTAATAAAGGGTAAGAATGGTATTTAATTAAATGTGAACATTAGTCTGTTCTGTTTCTCAATGTGCCTGAGCAATCTGATGATAAAGCAAGCGGAAATGAAACAAATGGTATGAAAATTTATTTTTAATAAATAAAAATCTTATTAGAACCTGCAGTTAAGATGGCCCATTGTGTTGACAAATTATCCCAGAACCACAGCAACAATTCCAAAATCTTGCTTAAAATCTTGCTTAAAATTTGCTAAATTATTATTATTATTTTTTTTAAAAATTGTATATATATAATTATAAACGAATAACAAATCCAATTTTAAAAAAAAAATGAAATATCAGTCACACTACATTATAAGTAATTGGTTGACGTGACTAAAAGGAAAAACTATCACAAACACAGTAACTGAGAGGGAAACTAATACAACCCTGGCCAATTCCATTCTCAACTAAAACAGCATATAATTACTCAGGCTCACAGGCCTTCTGACATCACCCTATTTTCATTTAGGTCACCCCTGTTGTGTCCGCATGTTACCATTTGTTCATTCCAAACAGAAAAGCTAGTTTTGAGTTATTTCAGCGTTCCCCTGAAAAGGATCCATTTTCTCAGCTGCCCACTGACTGAAGCTTTGTCAGGTAAGCTTTATTTATTTTAAGGCTTTTTCCTTGGAAATTTAAGTAGAATTTGCTAAAGAGAACATTAATTATGAACAACTCCTCTCCAGGTGCTTGCCTTGGATTTGATAGTTTGTTTTATACATCAGATAAAAGTGTGCCAGGCAGACAAAATTACAGAATTAATACTCGCGAGCCAACCCTCTGCCTTTCCTACGCTCTCTCCAATGTCACAACATTTTAATACCCTGTGAAATGTGATGATATTGACGTCATGATACGGCTTCACACTTAAATGAGAGAACACATGGGAACGCGTTTCAGATTATGGGACTACAATCCTTGACGTCATACATATGGTATAGCTTATTACCATATTTAATGTATAGCAACTCTAATGTAAAAATGTGCAGCAGACAACAGCAGATATATAAGCAGACACACTCCTGAAAACAAATGGATACCTGATAAATTATTGCAACAAAAGAAAATGATTAAATGCGTGCTACGCTCCCCGACCCTTTCGGATGAATCCTTTTGGGAGACCGTGCTGTCTTTGTGGTAATAAACATGACTAATGGTGGAAAACTTGGCCGGGTCCCTTGATATGCGACCTTTGCGATTCTAACCAAGTACTGTCGGTTGTTTTGGGCTTGTCTGATTTCATACACAGACATCAGATTTTTTTTTTTTCCCCCAACAATTGTGGAACATAAATTATTCATCGGACCAGAATGCAGCCAAGTTTCTGATTTATATATTTATTTATTAAGATTATTGCTGTAAAAAATCCATGCAGTGATGGCCTATATTTCATCAGTTTAAGATCTATCACGATTTGTCTGCAGTACCCTGCAGAAGACTTGCAGCTAATGTATAAGGAGGTCCAAACGGAACTATGTTCACATTGATTGTGTCTCCAGTAGGTGACAATTAATTTTCTGCAACTTAGCAAGCCTGCTTTTGTGTTCAGAATTGCTTAAGGCTTTTTCTGTTGTGCGGATGGCAGAGGAAGCAGGGCTAGCTGTGTTGCACTGATTGATCAAGGAAAAAAATCTACCCTTCAGCTAAGCTTTAAATCAGTGTTGCATCTGGTCCCAGTCGCTACCAAACATACCTGCCATGAAACCCTGACAATCAGCCGCCACGTCCCCTGGCTCAACGGAGCTTTATTTTTGCATAAGAGTGTGCAAGATCAGTGGCAAATCCATTGTAATCTCCCCCTAAGCCATGGGCTTCCTGCAAAGCTCCATGGGCAGGAGATGGTCCGTTTTGACTGGGTCTTTCATCCAAGCAAAGGAGATTATGACAGGGGAGAACATTCTTTTGAAAGTTCTGCACAAAGTTCAAACTATTTCAATTCAGTTACATCAATATCAAACAAAGGCATTGGCAATCTAACAGTAATGTGGCTTAATGCTTCATATGAGTTTCTGTCTTTGAAAAAAAGCCTTTTGGGTCTGTCAAATCTCAGGGCCGCTAGTCATAAAGTTTACACCTAGAGAAAATCAATTAACACGAATGTGTAGCCATCTGAGACAAATATTTTATCTTTTATATACTTATATAATATCTAATCTTTTAATTTCATATGTTCCAAACTGGGTCACAGCTTTAGCTAAGACTAACATTGATGATACATTTATGCTGCAGAGCTACATGTGTTCTTAGAATGATCGGGCAACTGAGGAATTCTGGGAAGGAATAGAGACCATGCCCTGGGGGACCATATCACTTGGTTGGCAACACTTCCCTGCACATCTTCAGACATCAAATTTGTCCTGTATTTTAATTTTTAATTTTTAAATGATTTAGATTTAGAAATGGACACCGTTTTCTAGTGGTTATTGGTGTAGTTAATCTGATTTAGTATTACCTGAACTTAAATACCCCATAATAACCCTTTTTCAACCACTTCATAGAATAATCTTCTACTTTCTTTGCTTTGCTGAAGTGTATCCCTCACAAATGTGAGGTTGCCTGACACAAGCTTCCTTTCCAACACGTAGGCCAACAGCGAGGGAAAGAGACATGCCAGGGAATAGCCCAGTCTGTCAGAATTAATGAAGGCGGGTTTAATTTGAATAATGACAGACGCCTGTCAGTGGATGATGGATGGTAGATTGCATTAGGCTACAGGAGTTTCCTCTGGCTGCCTTGGTATCTTCTGCCTTAGAAGCAGCTGCTGTACATACACAGTGGGGGTCGGGAACTGTGGGGGGCAGGAACGTGTTCACAAATCCTTAACATTTACTCCCCCCTCCCATCCCAGGGCCCAAACTGCGGTCTGAGCCCAAGCTCTGTCAAGTTTCGGTTTTGCTCCCAAACAGAGCGGCTTTTGTTGTTTAAGCCACAATTACTGTTTGTCCAATTAGTCCTGTAATTATGCTACAGTAAATGCGGCCATGATTTAGCTTACTATAAATACAAAGAGGTGTCCACGGCAACACACTGATGGTGTTTGCAGTAGTCAGGGCTGTGCTGTCTTTGTCTTTGGTCCTGTTTGAAAAAGCATTGTTTTATTTTCCACCTGCACCACTTGTATTGTATTGTACATGTATTTTCATCAATGAAAAACTCTGCATCGGGTAATGGGTACCAACTGTGCAGTCATATAAAGACGGTTATTGTCGTGTGTCGACTTCGCTTCATAATGAAGGACACCGGCAGCTACCGAAAATTTACCATTCAATACAGAATTTATTTCGGATCATTTTAACCATCAAATTCCTTTAACCGAGGAAAATGGGTTGGTATGGGAACAATTGATCCAGCACTGTAGCTGACGGCAAAACATGAGATCGGATACATTGGTCGTCCTGTTATCTCATGCAAGAGGGAAGTTTAGGGGAGTTTGGCCGGCAAGCTGGATTTTGAATTCAGTGCATGCCTGTCTGCAGCCCCTGAGGCTGATCTGTGCAGCACTCAGCCAGGCTGGATTGTGTTGAAAAGGAAACAAAAACTGTTTGTGCAATACGCCTTGCTTCCTGTGTCTGAATCGCAACACTTGCCCCATGCTCGTGAAAAACCAACCACGGGCAAAAATGTGACCCTTTACGGTTTAACCACACTGTAGTCCATCAAATTTTCCCAGATTCCTATGATGCACAGAACTGAAACAGTTTAAGTCGTGGTTAGAAATGGTTTCCCTTACCATCAGCATCAAATTTCTTCTTGAACTTATGCCTCTTCAGAACAGCACATGCGAAACCGTTTTAGTTAAGCTTCAATGAGCCAAACATATTTAACTAGTACACTTGCTTTATGTGGACCACTTTGTCTAAACGCTAAAATGTATGTAGACCTGTACGTCATTAACCTTTGAATATATTTGAATATTCACAGATATATATATATAATATTATTGAATATATAATTGTTGACGGTGTTACCTGACAGTATGCAGTTTTTGTTAGTCACGCTGCATGAAAGCATCAGCGTAATGAATTCACATGTAAATGCATGGGATGATAACTGAATAAAGGTTGTAAGGTACATTCGTCCCTGTCAGTTCACCCCCTGACAAATGGCACCGGAGGCAATTCAACCCTCTGACACTTGGTTTCACTGACAATTGGTCCCCATGATAATTTACCCCAGGACCGCTGTTCCTTGTAACAATCTGTCCCTGATACAATTCACCCCTTTTTCCCTCTTCTTAGAAAAGTTTTTAAAAAAAAATTCTGCACCGAAATATATGTATATTTTTTTGCTGGTGGTGTCATACAGAGGCCAGATATTTAAAGAGAAAGAAAGCGTGTTTCTGAAGCAGCGCTCAAGAGAGATGCCTATGTCATTCCACACAGCAGATTAATCGGATCTTTCAGTCTGCAGTGCTGTCAGTCCTATCGCTTTGATGTGTGCCGACTTCACAAGAAAAGGTGATGAAAAAGGGGGAAAAGAAGAAGCTGATGTCTGTATTTTTACACGATGTACACGATGTGGCTCTGCCCTTAACTTTTTCTTTCCACAGAGAAAAATGCATTTAATGAGTGCAAACAATGCACTGGAATATGAGCAGGAAGGAGAGAAAATGGCGTGAGCGCTTTTGCCGATCATCACAGCCGTCATCGCCCGGCGATTTTCATTTGCATTCGTAAACATTCGATTGGTTGTTTTGGACAACTTCCTAAAATTGCTATGCTGGGAGATGGGTAGCCAGAAGGGCCCTGAGCCATGCACACAATTATGGTCTTCAAGATTACCCACCTAAGGTTAGGTCATGTACTGTAGGCTGGGGATGATTAACAGCAGTGAAATTCTACAGCACGGGAAATTTTAAATTGACTGATGTTTCCAGGCATTTGAATGAAATAGTCTAGGTCATTATAAAATGCTTTCCTTTCAGCAAGGTAGCATCTAAGGATTTTAAAGGCAATTTCATCAGAGCCAGACACTTGTTCAGTCGGAGTGGACAACTTATCTAAAAGATAATGCATGGCTGAAATAAATAAAAAAAAAATATATATATATATGCATAAAGAAAAAGTTCTCATTAAAAGGCTCCTCTCAATGGCAAAGTGGAAAAAAAATATAATTTGATACCTGATTAGTTTCCTTAGCAAATCCGAGGTTTCATTAGTATCTTTAGTTTACATTATCAGAGGCTTGAGATAAATGTAAAAATAAATAAAAAACCTATTCTATTGTAATAGCGAGGACTTGTAGGTGTAGTCAGTGGTTAAGGAGACATCAGCTCAGTTTGAAATAACAAGATGCCTCTCAAAGAGTATGCCTCAGAAATATCGCATAAATGTAATGGTAGATAAAATAAAGTATTTTTCAGGTAAGCTTGTTCTCTTTTCCCATGGAACAAAGACTTTTAATTTTTTTTCTCTTCTAGTTCTGGCTGAATAAGAAGCTGGATGAAGATATATTCATCTAGGTTGAAGACGTATATTAAGAATGTAGCTAACATGCATTTTTGTTAATGCATGTCAGACTATTACAGACTGGGATCAAATCAAAACTTTGGCAACCCACTAAACACATTACAATTCAAATGCGATCAGCGGGTAGTCACAGTTTTAATTTGGACCTAGCCTTAGTATATATGTCACAATGCTTCAGCATTTTATAAATTATCTACTTATGCATCTTCATCCAGATAGCAAGACGGAAGGGATAACTATGTATGTTGTTATGCAAACGTCGTAACTATCTGAAATTCCCTCTCAGTTGGGATGAAGCCCAACCGTTTTTAAATAGAAAGAGTTCCCAATCAATGCTGATGAATTCAGGGCTTAGCAATAGACTTGACTTTCGGTGTTGACCGCTGATGAAATTTAAATAGAAGACTTTCCAAATTTCAATTCCAATGAGAGTTGGTTGCAGCTGAAGGGACACTCCAAACAAATGTGCCCAACAGCACCTGACGGACACAAAGCCAGACTAAAAAGGGACGATGTCCTCCCTAGACAGGTATAGGGGATGACACCATGATGAAAGGCTCTGATATTGACAACAGGACATTCCATTCAGGGAAACCTGGGCGACCAATAAGGGGGAACCTGGCCAAATAAAAGCAACAAAAATGCTGATGCAGATTGCAGAAGCAATAGAATGAGAGAGAATCTATTTTCTTGGCTTCAACTTCAAAAGATCATCATCAAAGCTGCTTGGTAGCTAGTGTAAAAAGGGGTCACTCTAAAGCTTTTCCTCCTATAGTTCGCGCACACACGCACACACACGCACACGCACGCACACACGCACACACACAAAAACAAGACTGAACCCAATTTGGACGATGCGCCTCCTACAGGGTAACCTTGCAACATTATATCTATATTTTAAAAATCATTTTAGAAATGTTATAAAGTTTAAGCTCAGTTTCTTTTAGGGTTCTAAATGAGTCCAGCAGAGCTTTCTGCATGCTTTGCTATAACATTTCCACAGCCCCACAGGAATTATTTACGACATTCGCGGATACCACGCTGATGTAACTCCATCTCAATCTTATAGCAACTACAATGTAATTACAGTGTAGACTCAAGTACCGCTGGCACCTTACGGAAATATGAACAAAAAAGGCTGTGAAAAAATACCATTAGTGTTCATCAGCTTGACCTTACACTGAAAATACAGGATAAGGCTAACCTTTAATTAAATTAAAATTGCACAAAGAAAACATCGTTTTTATCAAGACATACTGATTTTTCTCAAAAACAAGCGTGTCAGAATTATTGGTACTCCTGCATTTAGTACTCCTTCAGAGTTCTTCATCCTTGCAGGTGGACTCATATTTTGAGTTTAAGATCAAGCTAATAAACAATAATGACATTTTTTCATAGCCTTTTTTTTCCAGATTTACATAATTTCCAGTGAAGGGAAATCTGAAGCCACCCATGCACAGTGAAGCCCATAAAGAAATGTTTTGTCGATGTAGATGTAACTTGTAGATGTAACTTG
>JAOVYW010000034.1:717072-732520 GCA_025775045.1 Hiodon tergisus
TCTGAAGCCACCCATGCACAGTGAAGCCCATAAAGAAATGTTTTGTCGATGTAGATGTAACTTGTAGATGTAACTTGACCAGACCTCAACGCCATCAAACACCTTTTGAAAGCCAATTGCAAGCCAGGCCTAATCACCCAACATCCGTGCCCGATCTCATTAATGCTCTTGATGCCGAATGGAAGCAAGTCCCTGCACCAATATTTAAAAATCTAGTGGAAAGGCTTACCAGAAGAATGGAGGCTGTTGTAGGGGGGACCAATTCAATATTAGTGCCTGTGATTTTGGAACGAGATGTTCTATGAGCAGGTGATTGCCCAGTGTGTGTGTGTGTGTGTGTGTGTGTGTGTGCGTGCATGTACGTGCTTATGTCCATGTTTCTCTTGCCCTGCAGTTTCTCGCCCTGGGTGTACCTGTGTTAACACGCTTTGTTAGTCGGATTAGGCGCCAGTACCCCTTCACTCAGAATTTCATATGCTAGGTCTCCAGTTTTTCTAGAATCCGGATAATTACAAGGACGCTTTCAGCAACTGGTTGTTTTAAGCTTTCGGGTATCCTTGTCCAGTTCAGAATGACACTGAGAGACTCGATGAACTGTGCTAAATGTTTATGGGCCAGGGGCACAGATGAGAAACAAGCACCTTTATGGAGGTTTGCCTTCGCTCAAATTTTACCCATGCGTCTGATTCGTAAGGGCAAAAGCACCTCCAATGTATAAGCCACTGACATGGCTGTCAGACATTCATTATTTCTTTGCATTCATCTATGAAATGGATCAATCATCAAATGGTAGGTTGTTAGTATTACAAAAAGGGAAACTTCCTAATTTATGGAATTCATTGGTTTGCGGGAGGTAGAAACTCTTTCTAACACGGCCGCTATGTAATAATAGTATGACTGTGTCCAAATAATCCCCTTTGTAACTGGGACCAACAGGAAGAGCACTATGCTGTTTACTATGAGAGAATGATTATGATGATTTCTCATCTCTAACAAGGCACCTGTATAATTGGGAAGGATGTCTTAAAATTCTAGTCGTCTGGTTAGAAAGCTCAGCATCACCGCTTATTTATTCATCTATCTGTCTTGTTCTGTTATGAGAAAGGATCCAGGTGTATTTTCTGTGGGACAATGATCTGGTTCAATACGGCTAATGGCATAATTTCAGCCCAATCGGAACCTTACAGCCCACACACTTATCATTCTGATGTCTCCCCATTGGCCCTGCCAACTTCACTTCAGGCCTACTTGGGTGCAAACATTTTTCAGAGCTGTGACTGCCAGCCCTTCTTTGTGTGAGGTGTTTGTCTTCATCTTGTTAGTGATCTTCACCCTGTCTAAATGTGTAACAAGCTGACAGATCTTTAAGGTCTCACTTCTCGATGTTACAAATGTTCCTGGCGAGAGTTCATGGGGCACGCGTTAAGGCATGCCTAAAATACGCCCCAACATAATAGAGCTTCCTATGTGTTAATGATTTTTTTATTTTTTTATCCATGGTTATTAAAACGGTTATTATTTAACAGTGATTTAATTCCTCAGTCAAATTGTGATATTCACCTAAAATAGTGCCAAAATATTCATAGAAGTAGTCTCTTCAGTAGTCATGTAATTAATATATCATATTTAAATCAAAATTATATCAATTTATTTATGTAGCTTTGTATTACTTTTTTGTACGTGCATGCATTCACATCCTATATTGATTAGAGGAGATTAAAACTGCAAAAAAAAATTGCAATATAAGAATGAAAACGGAAAAATGTGCTTGCATACAATGAGGACACAATTACTGCATGGTGGAATTCTTTAAATAAATGCCAGCTACATGGATTACACTGTTGTGCAGTCTTTTAGTCTTTCAATTTTCTTGACACAGAAGTGTTGGAATAACAGTTTGTAAGACGTTCCGGCTTAATCATTTCCTGCCCCTGACAGCCTGAGAGTGAAAAGCCGGGTGCTAGGGGGTAGCATGTGAAATTATATTTAAATGTTTGATGGAAGATTACATTTCAGTGGGGAAAAAATGTACGATTTCTGGAGGACTAAAACGGCATTTTGTCTTTCCATGAGGAAACTGGGGTGACTTATTGACAAAAAAAAATAGTTTTCAACATCGTGTTGTGGAATGCTGCATTAGAACCCTGATTTTATTCTAATGCAGTTGCATGAATACACTACAGGCTACACTACATGGCTATCTTTATCCTTTATCAAAATATGATCTGTGTGAGTAAATTTTTCTAAATATGCTGATGGGGACCATGAAATTACCTGATTTAATTGCTATGCAGGAGGACAAGTCTTTTTTTGAGTCAGTAAAATACTCCAAACATATGTATTCATATGTATACATCGCCTCTACGGATAATTTCAAAGTAAATTATTATCATTCATGCTTGATGTTTTCGATTGAGAACAGGTTGTTGGGAGTGGAAGGTTACACCAATGGAGACCAAATCTTGATGCATGAAAAACTCCAACAAAACCAAAATGTTTCTGGATGTAGATGAATGTCTAAGCGAGGACAAGAGCCCAGTTTGCCACAAAATAAACGTACCGTTGGAAACAGAAACAGTAAAGTAAGCATGTTGCCATTTTTCAGAGAAGCTGATAAACTTAGCTGATGCCAAGGCGCTGAAGTACGTTTTTTTCTTGCTAAGTAAAGAAAGTATGAGTGCAAATTGATAATCACAAAAATGTCCTTTAGATAGATTGCTTCCCGCAACATTTCAAACTTGCCAATAAATGAAAGTCCATACTGGCCCATACCCTTCGACTTCTGAACAGAACAGAACGTGGTTGTGAACCTTCTCAGTGTCATGTTGGGGTGGGTCAACCCACTGATCCTCCTGATTGACTGCTTGTTAGTGCCCTAATTTCAGGCAACACATCAAGACTCCATTTCAGGAGGATTCATTGTTGCTTAGAATTCCACTTAGATGCCCAAAATGAGATTGAGTGCTCAGAGGGAGGGAATATTTATAGCAGGTTGCGTTAAATCCCTTTGAGAAAGCAGTCCCTGGATTGACTTCAATGCAATTTGAAAAACCGATAAAGGGCAGAAATTGATAAACCCAGAAGGATAGAATTCAGGTTTTTGCCATGAATATTTGTTCTGGAGACACTTGTGCTGTTCAGTTTTAATTTGCTATGTATTAATGAACCTGGAATAAAGGGCTTCTATTTTAGGAAAGAGTCGCCAGAAACTAGGACCGTACATATATATAAATCTGGTCTTTAATATAAATTTTCACAGTGAAACCAAGTAGATTGTTTTAATGTATTTGTGTGTGTGTGTGTGTGTGTGTGTTACGTTCCTGAGGTATCCAACTCTTATCCTTTTTAAACACTGAATGTCTCTAAATTTTCTCGTTTATGTTCATTTTTACTTGAATGGCTGACCCTAAAATACCAAAGTTTCTGTTTGTTCTCAAGGGGAACTGCCAAGCATTTGCCCAAGTCTGGATGTACAGCCTAAAACCAAAACTTATGTGAAACTCATCTCAGTCATTCTGTGCAGCTGCAGAGGACAGCTCCCAGTATTTTTCTTCCATTCTGAGATATTTACATCTTATTTATTCATTTTGTGTGTTTTGTTTTCGTCTTTCAGAAAAAGACCTTTCATCTTCAACCCTAAGATGCCGGAAGATAGTGGAACGCTGGAGACAGCCCCCTACGGCGTCTCTGACAGGGGACTTTGTACCACGTTGGAGACATGCTAAGGATTACTGCCACTGACAGTGCCAGTACCCTCTCTGTGCATAGCAAATTAAAAATCGCATCACACTTTATGTAACTGGAAAATGCAGGTCAACAAAAGGTCAGATAAATACAGTTTGCCTTGTTTTCCCTCCTACAGGCAAGCGTAGTTACCTCTGTTTAGCATTTTTATAATACTGGTGTTGGCTCCATCTTTAAAAAGCCATTTTGCTTTCGTTAAGCTGGAGGTCATTAGGTTCCTGTGTTATATTATCAAGACAAGCAAGGCAGTTCATATAACAAACTTTTTATTTGTAGTAGTGGTGTGCACGTCCTACAAATTGTACTACAGTGCATACCAGCCACTGTTCTAAAAACATTTCAACTGAAGCGGATTGAAAGTAAGATCCTTGGAATGATTCTTCATGAAGATTACTTAAATCCTAATCAAGTAGCAAATATGCAGTTTGATGAAAATATCTGTACATTTGCATTTCCACCCATCTGTTTATATATTGTCCTTGGCAAATCTCCCTCTGAGAAATAATTGTGTTTAAAAATGCCTTAACCTGAACTGCAAATGACCACACATGTTAGTAATACATGGAATTTATTGACCAATATAGTTTTTCTCTCCTGACTTTAGCATTCATTCATACTATCGGCAAAAGCGGTATCAACCTTGGAAACAGTACTTCTTACCTTGAGGATACATCTTGCCATTAATATGCTTCTTTTGTGTCTGATTAGGACTTTTTTCCCTTTTTTACCCTATTTCATCTTGTCAAATGAGAGATTATGTGATACAGGCATACTAGCCAATCAACAGTCCCACTACAAAGCCACTAGGTCCAGGTCAGAGACATTCATTTTTTTAATCCCTTGTAGGTATTGTTCTTTTAAAAAAAGAAGTTCTCACAAGGGATTAACTAGTGCAAGATTAATCACTTCAGAAAAGATAACTTTTAATGAGTTTTTTCCACTCAAACAATTAACTACAGAAGACAAATCCTATTTTGAACATCAAAACCTGTTATCTTAAGTCTTCTTCACAAGGATACCTCAAATGTGGGAGTAAAAAAAATCAATAATGTCTGGTAAGAGTGCATTGTGTATTTTATGGTCAAATTCTTTAAGTTGATAAAACGACATTGACCAGAAATATTATAGTTCCAGACCATAGTTTGCCTTGATATATAATATTTGTTTCCTCCTGCATATATTTATAATCGACACAAAATATTAAATATTCAATATTATTATTGATTAATAAGAAACAAACACATATATAACCATGTGAAAGCTGCTGGAGGGTTGGATTTTAGCATGAAAAAAACAATTAATTTTCAACCTGGGTTTTTGGCAATCCTTTTCTGTGAACTTGCAGTTATCATTCTCAACCCGTCCACTAGGGGGAGATGGGAGGGGGCCCAAAATAGTGCACTTTTGACGTATAACCGATTGAGGGGGGAAAAATTTATGAGATTTATGACTGATTGGAAATAGGAAGTGGAAACACTTAACTGAAAGACTCTCATGAAGCTGCATTTACTTCTTAAATTTCACATTTAATTATTAGAAGTTATACTTCTTTTCTTGCTGAGGTAAGATATGTTTAGAAATGGATGTTAATGATCTTGAGTTTAGGATTCGATTTAGAGTGAGTACATTTTGTGAAAAGATATCGTTTTTGTCACTTACACGTGATATCCTGAATGTAAGTCCTCATTTGCAAATTGAGATGTCCAAAATAATTTTGACAGGATAATAAGCCCATTGGTTCAAAGAAAGGGGGGAAAAAACACTGGCATACATGGCTGTCCTCAAAGGAACCATAATAATCTATTTTTCTTCCTTCCAGAATTTGAAAGTGGATTCAATAAAAAATGTGATATTAAAACCAAGAGAGAGGGGGAAATCACTAACACCACACCTCAAGGGGAAATTAACTAGGTTAAGATATATACTGGTATTACATTAACATATTGTGTGTGTGTGTGTGTGTGTGTGTGTGTGTGGCTGTGCATTACAAAGTGAGAGTGTTTGCCATAACCTAGTTTTTCTTTTAACGTTGTAATTTTTTTTATACATTTCAGTACATTTCAGGCACATATTTAAGCCTCTTATCAGATTTTGCAGCACACCATCGACCATCAGGCATACATCCTGGCTCCTTTACTACATCCCACGCGGGAATATAAAACCTTTCATTTTTTACACAGATACAGCCCAAGTCATTTCAGAATCAATTAGAGCTGGTGCCCGAACCGTCCCGTGTGTTAAGGGGATTAGTCGGTCACTTGCTCAGCTGCAGTTGGCGCTGGATGAACGTTCAGTGCCTCATCCAGAATGAGCTTTTTAGGGAACACAGAGGCAATTGGAGACAGTGACAACAACAGATGGCAAATAATCACAGCTGAAGCACATTTCTCATTTCCTCTCTTACACTCCGTTTACAACAGCACGCAGACGGAAAAAAAAATCTCAACAAAAAGCATGAACGGGGCTCTCGGTAAATGACAGGTCCTATTATTGATCGCAAACTTTGCATGCAGCAATGGTTTGTTAATGGTTTATTATCATGGGATTAGAGCAGAGGGAGACATGTCTCCAGGACAGACGGAGCCGCGGGGTCACAAGTTCAGAGCTGCCCATGAGTCCCCGGATTGCTCAGCCTCTTGCAAAATCTGCCGTTGTGATGCCATGCCAGCATGGCTGCTCTGCATAGCAGACTGCCAGCGAGCGACCCCTCTGTGCATGGCAGGCGATGAATACACCCTGCTGTCTGTTGATAATGGACGTGGAAGCCGTGCTCCTTGCCTGGTCCAGACTCCCCTCTGTGGTCATGCGGTCACCACCGTACACAGCTCTCGCACCAGGTGTGTTGAAAAATATAGAGAATAAAACTTCATTTCTCAAGCATAGAGGATATGAGGACTTCTTTGAAGAGCCCTCAGGCACCAAACGCACCAGGGCTCCCTGTCAGTATGGTCCACAGGTGCCTCTCTCTTTAACTTTTGATATTTTCTGGTTTATACAGACAGGAAGAGCCCATTATTTTTTATTATTATTATTTAAAAAAAAAAAAAAAAACATTATTTTTTCATCTATCAATTAATTCTTAATTCTTTGTTAGACATGAAGCTGTCTGTGATCTGTAATGATCTGTGATCAGATATAGATCATTCATCTGTAGACTTGGACATCTGTATCAGTTCAAGCTTCATACTCTGCCATGTATGAACAGTCCACAAAGCATTCTCAAATAAACTCTCTATGTTGTTGCAGTAAGAAGTAATTTTTTGCCCGAACCATGTTGGTGGTGGTGGTGGTTTTTTGAGCTGAGGGTCTATTAAACAAAAATAAACAGGGGTAGGGCTGGTATTTTAAAGCAATTTTTTCATGCTGAATTTTGAACTTATTGCATAAAGAATATGTATGTTGGTTTCATGAGTGGCAGAAGCTGAATCATTGCATATGCTACATAAAGTAAATGTACAATATTCATACAGTATTGAGTGTTTCTCTGTTGTAATCGGGAAGTGGGTGAACCGGAAAAAACAGCACCGAACACAACATTTCACGTCATCTCTTTTCTGGTGCATTGGCCAGTCTAGTTTGCAATCCAGATAAACCACCAGATGACAATTTTTTGGAAAATGCCTTCTGATTAAAAATGACGCTGAACTATGAAAGTATTACTAATGACGGACTGTGTTGAACCATTCAGTCATAATGCATTTTACTAAACAGGAACAGTGAATAGATTTTGTACTTCTCAGCAGATAAAATGTGGGAAATGTGAGTCGGGTGGGAAAATGTCATTAGCACCCAGCTGCAAATGTTAAGACCTGTCTAACAGCAAACCTGCGCTGTCCATCATTGCACATTCAACCAAAATTTGATTTACCTTTATTCAACACATCTCAATATCAAGCTTCCAAAATAAATGAACATACATTTACTTAACACAACAAATGCAAAAAAAATGTTGTGATTATCATAGTTTTGGATCTATTAATAAAAGAGTATTGAAAAACTTTTGTGAAACAAGGTCTTGCCCATGAGGAGTTTCAAAAAGTGACCACAGATTACTAAGGATAAATTACCATGATATGTCTTCAAGCCTTCATCACCATAGTAATTTACCTTATGGTCAACTCATCTACCACAAGCAACACTGGTTGAAACCTACTGGTTTGGATATAAATGAAAATATAACCAGACGTCTCCCACTGAAACTGTTGCTGCTTTCCTGCGGTGTACAAGTGCAACCACAAGGAAGTTGAAATCCTATCAAAAGTGGACAATGGTTATTGACTATTCTTCTCTTGTAGAAACACTTAGGTTAAGCAGCTGTTTTGACTTGAGGTTAGTCCTGAAGCCATAGAAGCAAAGAACCACCTGCTAATACTTGTTACCTGCGGGCAGCCTTAGGCAGGCATTTTTCATACCAAGTAACCAAGGTGCCTTCATATAGTGAATCCAAACAATATGACACAGAGATCAAACCCATAACATTAAACCTGCAAAGTAAATGGTAAGTGGTGCAGTATCTTATTATCTACCTGCTGATATTTCACACTGAGCAGTACCACAGCCTTAATCTACTTACCTCCACAGGGACAGGCCTTAAGCTGCACAAGTGCAGCAAATTAAAGCTTTTCCCATGATGCTCTGTGCGTGTGGTGTGCCTTGCGTATCCTGGGAAACGCCTGCTAGATTAGCATCAGGACCTGTAAACACAAGCTTGCTGGCAGAGCCCGTCTTCAGGAGCTCAGCATGGCAAGTCCCAGAGTATGAGGGTCAAGTACTGACAATTCCCACCAAAACCACCATATCCTTGGTATGAAAAGGGCAATACATTAATTCAGTTTCCTCGATCATATCTTGAGGGTTTGACAAAAGTGTAACTATTATGTATGTGGCACGCGGGGGTATATCTGGTACGGAAGCAGCTGGAGACAGGGATGGGGGGATTTTTTTTTACGCCTTTTGGCATATCTGAAACCAAAGTTAAACAACTCATAATGAAACAATACGGACTGAAAGCAAATCACCCTCTCTGGGGGAACCAAGATAAGCATTATAACCTACTTAAATAATAAACCAACAAAGCCCTCCCCAAATATACAGATTTTTCCAAACACCAAACCAAAACACCATACTATTACTGCAACCACACTCAGGTCCTTTAGGTGGCCATGGCTCTCCTAAGCTCTGCTGTCAGTCTTGCCAGCACTGGGTGTGTCTGCAAGGCTTGGGGGGGGGGTTGTCTTCGGCTGTGTGCAACAATTTCGTTTATAAAAATATTCATGACTTACTGGGAAGGGAATAATGATGCTTCCACACCAGAGTAAGCCATAAGAGTGAGTCAGGGGCATGACTCCATTTAAGTGTGTTGATACCACGTAAGAGAGGGGATGGGATTGTGCCACTCATCCTGACCACATCCGAGAGCTTCTGAGGTGTAGGGAAAACTTCACTGCCCGGCTGCACATGGTTCGACTCTGCCACCCGTTCTTTGCTACCGCCAATGTCTGCGTAACCTTCTGCCACCAAGCACGGCGGCTTAGGGAACGGATTTGTGCTTGATGAATTGGACGCAACAAATGGTGGCTTTACTGTGATCAGATTACCTGACTCAAGTGACTCGCCGTCAATCCATGCCTCTCATGTCAAGTGAAGGAATCGGATGCCTGGTACTGTCCATCTGCTGTCAGTGTTTGAGATAATCCGCACATTTTTTTTTTTTTTTTAGAGAAACAAGCTGGCAGCAGTCACAGCAAGATAGCATATCTGAAACACATCACAGTTGTATGGTCTGAAGAGCAAAAACAGTCTCACAACAGCTTACCTTAGATAAATCGCATGAACAACGCATTGGTGGATATTTGAGGGAGGTCTAAAATTAATATTGTCTTTAGCTACATAACCCTAGACCTATCAAACAAGAAAATAGGTAACTTGATTCAGTATTCAAGTTTGCTAAGATTGCATATATATATATCAAGGTGATCAGCGGAAAAAAAGATCAGTGTCATAAATTCTAGATTTGGTTGTTTCAGTCTGAAAACCACACAGTCTTGCATTTTTAAGAAATATGTGTGTTGTGCAGTTCAACCCTCACTACCACTTTTGCCCCCGTGTTGCCATTTTAAAACACCTTCCCTTCCAGGCATTTAAGAAGCCAGAGTACAGTTTGTTTAGCTTTTTTTCTTATTCTTATCGACAGTTTTAACAATACCAATGGTTGTATTCAACTTCTATGTATTTCTACCTTAAAATATGTATATGTTTTGCTTATACTCTACAGAAAATTAGCCACATGCGGTTTGAAAGACATAATTCAGATGTTTGTCTTATCAACGTGGCCGCATCCAAAGAGGTGTCCTATACACCTCACTTTCTAGATATGGCTGGCATTTAGGATCAGAGTAAATCAAATATTAAAGGTTTTAATTATACATCTGCAGCCAAATACCTCAATTCATTCAGATAAGAAGCATGCAAGGAGGAACCCCTACTCTCAAATGCGAGAATTAACTTGACTAATTGGATTTGCCTTCTAAGCCCTGTTCACTAGGGATGGAAGGCAAAAAAAAAAGGAAAAGCCAGAATTACGGATGATCTCTGTATCACTCTCGGTTTGCAGAAGTAAAAAAAAGGTAAGAATTGAATGCAAATCAAGCCCATGTTTATCTCTCTGGGGGAGACTGCCACAGAAATCTGTCTTTTTTATATTGAGCTCATGATCACTTTAAGGGCTGCAGAGGTGGTCACACCCGAGGAGACAGTGGTGGCTTTTCTGGGAGTGGAACTGAGTACCGGTTTGTCATTACTGTCTCAGAGGGGATATGAGCACAGTGTGACATTTGTTGTCCCAGATTGGATCTGAGTAACATTGTGACATTGTTGTCCCGGATTGGATCTAAGCAACGTTGTAACGTTGTTGTCCTGGAGTGGATCAGAGCAACGTTGTAACGTTGTTGTCCCGGATTGGATCTGAGCACCATTGTGACATTGTTTTCCCACAGTGGAGCACCAGTGTGAAAGACCAAGCAGAGACAGAGAACACAGATGTGTGATTATCAGTGATAGATCATTATACATTGGGAATTAAAAATTTGACGGTATCCATTATGATGAACATGAACGGAGCTCTCTTTACATAAGGAACCAGAGGAAATATTATTCTCAAAATAAATCCAAAGACAGAGAAAATGTAGGAGTCAAGCTATCTGCACAGATGTAAATCTGGAAGTGAAGGGCTATCATATTCATTTTAGCCTAAAGTGTGTAGGCCTTCAAAATGTCAGGTTATAAAGAAGCTAAGTATTTTTTTTCTTTTTTCATTTCAGTGTAATAAATATAGATCCCGTGGATTTGACACCGCTTGGTTTAAGGTTTTTTTTATTTCTGTCGGTCACACACTTCTTCCTACTTCTTCATAACAAAAAATTTAAATATCTGTTTTTGCATATGAGCTTTTCTCCAAGATGCTTTCATGCTTTATGTTATCAAAGCAAATGTACAGAGGTGTTCCCCACCAGGGCAGGTGGAAGGGTTTTAAAGTGTATCTTAAATGAAAGCTTTCTGGAAAATGGCAAGTACATATTATGAATGTGAAAGCAGTCCTATGTTATAAACATAAACAGCCCAGGTGTGATTGACTGAGGCAAGGCCTGGCTGACCCTAGTCCACCTGAGTTGAAAGAGTCAGGCAAAGTTGAACCACGTATCTCTCTCACACAGTTACATTCTCATTAATGTCAATTTCACAGAAATCGCTGGAAGGCTAGTCACTCTGTAGATGTGTGTCAAGAATATAGCCACACATTATTCAATTACACACATTTCTTTACTTCAAAGGACTTCGTTTTCAGATGAAACAAACTTTAGAATTCATTTAAAATCTGACTTTTTGCCCTTTTGTCCTGATTGAGAAAATGTGCAACGTATGAGAACATCTATAATGCTGTGCACTATTCACCCTTAATTTTGGTTAATGGAATATTGCTTCATATGTTAGTGAACGTTTTGGTCATTGACCTGTTTGCCTTTTGAGCTCTCCTGTTGATTACTGTTGAGCTGAATCAAAATAATGTGCTGGTTTGATAGTACTGCAGGCATTTTCCACAGATCCATTACAATGGATGATCACATCATCGTATAACAGCCGCATTTGCTTCTCGTGCTCACAGCATGGCCTAGTTTCTATTTTTGTGTGTGTCTTCTAATCAACCAAAAAGTCTAATTTAACATGAGTGTAATGAACCCACTACTCTCTGATCTAATGTTTTCATTTTGTGACAACAGTGCTGGATATTTGTTTGACTGTTCAGGCATTCAAATGTGCACCATTCTTCCTGTCACCATTAGTGTCATTTTTGGGTACTGCTGGCATGGTCATGGTATGTCTCAGGTCCTGGTAAAATGAATAAAAATCTAACCAAAATCGCTAAGACCAGTGTAGGAGTCCAGCTACTAAAAAACAGCGATACACTGTGGGTAGTCTGTTGTAGACGCCAAGCTCAATGATACAATGTGATATGTATGCAGATAGAAACGCTGTATAACAGGGCGGCGGGGAAAAGTTTATGTTCCAGTTGAAAGCAGAAGAGTCTAAAGGCGGCCCATTTGGGAAATGATGTAATCAATCTGAGCGCTTCTTTGTGGCACACACCGCACTGCTGTGGAATGAAAAGATGTAGAAGAAAAAAGACTCACTCCGATTATTCCAGCAATTCATTGATTTGTTACTGTTGTTTTCGTTCCTTTTCTAAAGAGTTTTTTTTTCTTCTTTTAGCTGGGATATGAGCCCACTGTGTGCTCCCACTCAGTTGCCATGGACACAGAAAAGTTGGAAGAATTGAGTGGTGTACTATCTGGCAGTCATTTATCCTGCCGGAGAGTACAGCCATACGGGAATATGCCTTCCCTCGGACCTGTGTCACTCTGCAGGGGAAAGGCAGTCTGCCTCAGAGACAAAAGATTTACCACCTTTCGGCCCCAGCTGCGCAGAATGCTTAAGGTGGTCCAGGTCAAATTAAACAAACTGCCATGTAACATGTACCAATGCAACATAAGGCTCTGCAATATCAGCCATTCGCACAGGCATCACGACTAATACGTCATTTTTGTCCAGTAGAGGGATTCAATGCAGATACACATATTCCATGTCTGGTAATCACTATCGGAGTAAAAAACATTTTGTCCTTTATCCACATATGTGTCTTTTAGAATGTGAGACTTCACCACATGGCTTCATGTTTTTTTTCATACAAATTAAACTCAACGTTAAGAAGCTAACACAATAAAACAAAACAGAACCACTGTGTGGACAAGAATGACAGGTACAGTCTTTATTTTGAAAATTACTTACAGACAGATGAATCGGCTTGAATAAAATTAAAGTAAAAAATTAGGAAAGGGCAACCGGTTGAACACATTTGAGTTTCTGATCAAGAAATTGAAGGTGCACTGAGGTGTCATCAACATATTAATGCAGGCCCACTCAGTTTAAATAAATGCATTTTTAAACAGTGCTCAGTGAGTTAGCTTCACTGACTCCAGTATTACATTTTCTACAAAGCTCCTAATATGCATGTGGTGGGACTGCTACATGTCAGTCCAATGCTAAGTCCTAACTCCTGGTTTCTATGGAGATCTGCTCCAGAAATATGTTTGCGAGCTGTCCCTCTACGCTGCTCTTAGCTAAAGCACCCTGCATTTGTCTCACAATTCAGTCAGTAACTACATCATCTCAGGTTTGCTATCTTGCCGATACCCAAGAAATAAATCATACCATCAGGAGATTATGTGTACTGTATAAGGTTACAATGGTTGTTTTTTTCTTTTTCTCTGTCTCTCTTTTAAATAGACTTATTTCCGTATTTCAGAAAAACAGATTGAAATTAAGTCGCCTGGATTCAGTTACATAACATGTAATGGTAGCTAATTCAGTTCCTATTTTGATTTATGGAGCAAGAAAACGTTATTTGACATCAGAGAATTTGGACACCTGAAAAGTGTTAGGGTTAGCGTTAGGGTTGCAGATGTTGATTATAGGGGCAGGGGGTTACATTCTGACTTCACAGTTGTAGAATCAGCGATCATATTTACGGCTATCTGTGCCACCAAGGGAGGGAGGCTGGTCACAACAGAAAGAGCATCAGGGACTTTGCAGTTGTCTCACAGGTCAACAAGGATGATAATAATGATTAAACCACATCCATTCGAAACATGGAGCGTCAATACACACATTTACAGTTTTTGTTTTCCAAGTGTTTGGCACATTCGAACAGTACCTCGATACAGAGTTTACAGAGTTTAGTGACCTGAATGTAAATCAAAACAGAGACGGAAAAGCATCACTTCCCCATTATCACCACTGTCAGTGTTCTGCCGTAGGACTCCTCCAACAATTGTCCAAAAATAATGTAAATATAACAAATTGCATTCATTTTTTTATATACTTTATTTTTAAAAATTAGCCTATAATTTACTGAGTACAAAGGTTTGGGATATTCAGTTGAAAACATATTCAGGTACCAATTTTATCACTCAGGAACTGATTATGCGGTATTTTGTGTTTTGTCCATCGCTGAATGAATTGATTTACAAGAGGAAATCGGCCAAAATGACTATTATTGAAACTCCATAATGGAATGTCACAAATTAGCATATAATATAATATATAATACATATAATATAGCTGGCAGAAAATAAACCTAAAGAAAACAATGGTTTAATTACAAGGCCCCTTTTTTCTTGACAATATTTTAAGACTGGAGATGTGAAGTATCAGAATTCAGTATGCATCCTGTTGCCCTCCTGTTGCCATCCTGTTGCCCTCTCTTCCAGTCTGTTTTAATTCTACTTTACATTTCCTGACCCCGATTTTTGGTTTGCAGCTATGATTAGGAAACCCCCGGAGGGGGAAGAGGGTTGGCCAGGATGCTGTCTGCAGCAAAGCCAAGGAGGCTTGGATATGGGCTCTCTGAGGAGGTCATGGATTCTGCCAAACATGGAAATAGATTTTTCGAGTCTGGTTCTCCGCTCCTTAAGGTGTTGATCGTGTCAAAGCCCACTACCCCAGCTGTAGAGGGAGGTGTCTGTTGAAAGTAAATAGAAAATAGATTATTAACAATTCCCATCGAAAGTCTAGCACGTCTGGTGCCTGTACTCTTTTCTCCACCCTCTTTCATCAGTTTAAATTGAGAGTGCTTCAAAATGGATTCCAAGTGATTGCAGCAAACAGGAAAAAACTTTTTGCCCCACGTTATTCAATTGAAGTCACACTTGTATAAATCACAGTGTGGCCAAGGGTGGATCTGAAAAGGTCTTGGAAGGGAAGGGTCTCAGGACACAAACCCACTGCTAGGCAGAGAATGCCAATTCCTCCTTTGTCCTTCTAAGCTCTGTTCTGGCCACAACACCATTTATGGTGCCTACAACACCCACAACACCTGCAACCACCTACAACACCCACAACACCATTGCTTACAGCCGGCTGGTGAAAGGAAGTGGAGACAGGTGTGTGTGGGCAAAAGAGGCGGACTGTAACCATGGTGCTGCCGGCCAGGCAGGTAATTAGTCCTGGGCCGCTGTCCAGGGTGCGGTTGGTTGTATCCGTGGCGCTGGAGCCCAGGCAGGTAATTGGTCCTGGGCCGCTGTCCAGGGTGCGGTTGGTTGTATCCGTGGCGCTGGAGCCCAGGCAGGTAATTGGTCCTGGGCCGCTGTCC
>JAOVYW010000034.1:827103-841960 GCA_025775045.1 Hiodon tergisus
AATGCAAGGTCTGCCAACCGGCTACTGTGTGTGTATTCCTTATGTGGCTCAGCTCCACAGGGCTTGTGTGGTCCGGTGGTTTCCGTGAACGCTTTGAGTGCTCCATGTTGCAATGTCCCTTAATAAGAGGCACAACCCCCCAGCGATACAGTATCCATTTTAGGACATCCATCAGACCTCAACCCTACCAACACTGCAAAACGCAAGCAACCTGTATCAAAACAATTTAAACGATATTACTGGAATTTGATTTCTTTTACGTAAGCTGCTTTCAAATTGACGCACATCACATTTGACTGTACACCATACGTGTGTACCTGAATTAATATTGGCCTGTTTTTAGTTTTCAGCAGTCTCATTGGCGAGTACAAATTTAACTACTGTTCAGTTTCGTTTGAGCTTCTCTAGGAAGAATCGGTGAATATTGCTTACAAGGCAGGTTTAGCTCTACCGTCAGACAAATTGTACCTGTTGCACCAGATTTTCATATCACCGGCTTTTATTGGACACTAAATCCAATGAAATAAATCTGCACAAGTCTCTGCACATCTAAAAAGAGTCGAGGCTTACAGTGTCTGTTCATAGGCGATGATGATGATGATGATGATGATGTAGGGCGGAAGCTATCCCAGTACAACCTCCACATCTGGGGACAGGTGTTGTTGCCATCTCCAAGCGACCATCACTTTGCATGTCTGCTCCAGATCTCCAAAGGCCTGACTCTGCCCAAGCGGTTTTTCTGGCTCAGTCTGGGAGGGTGATTTGGTGGGCCGAGAAGTCTGGATGGAGTGCGACAGCAGGTGAAAATCAAACTCGCACTTATCGATATTCAGCACCATTAAAAGCCAGCCTGCAGGAAAAGACCTACAAATACCACGTCTCGCTGTCTTTGATAAACGATACTAGTAGAATTATGGTACATGTCATGCCATTTATTTAATGCAAAGAGACGGCCTGTTCCTTCACACGAACAATTGCCAAACACAGAAAAGCCTTCACTTGCACTACTGTATTTAACTAATCAAATAGCTGATTTATTCGCTGATAGATTCCGTTCGGTGTGACATAAATAATGATCTGTTCCCAAAAGGGTCGTAAATCACTGATCCAGATCTACTAGAGAATATTGGGTGCAAAATATGCAAAATATTTCACAGTGACATAAAAAAAATCAATCTAGGCCTCATCCTGTATAATTTAAGGGACCGCTTTGAACAGTATGTATGAAACCTTGTGGGGGAAAAAGCAGTAAACAGTATTTAGAATGTCAATTTTAATGTCTTGTTCCCCACGCATTCCTGGTCTGCTCTCCTGTACCCACAACAGCACAAAGCGTTTTTGGGACAGAATCCCATATTGGGGCGTTAATGCACGTGGAAAGCTTAGGCATTTAAAAGACTTGCCTCTCTGTGTTGAAAGCTAACCTATAATGGTGGACTCCAAAGAGAAAAGATTAGCACGTTGACTTAAACATGTTGGACACAAACTCAGGGAACCAGTTGAAACCCTTTCTCTAGTCTAGGGAAGCTCCAGTGGAAACCTGCTGCATGGATGTCTGTGTGCCAGAGCTTGTGCATGTGAACGCCACTACCATCGTGAGAAAGATATGAGGAGAGTCACTGCAGTGGTAGCCCAGAGAACGGTCCCAGACTGCAAGCCTGCTCCAGTGAAATTCCAGATGTATAAATGGATAGAAAAAAGTTTTTACGTTTGCAGTCCACATATGTCATGCTGCCCACTGAGCAATTAAATATGGTCAACAAAATGACAAAGCTAGGCTTTGTTGGCTTGAATGCCAGACAGCCATTTCAGTGATCTTCAGAAAAAGCGCTCTTTTTTTTCTTCTTTTTTTTAAATGGGCTCCCTCATTTGCTTTGAAACAATTTGTTTTGCAAAGAAATCACGCTGCGTTGCTAATTTTTGTCCTACAGAACAAATTAAATCCTTAACTAATTTGTGAAGACTTATTTCAGTACCCCCAGGAATGAGCTTTGTGTGGCCTGAGAGATGTATGTTTGGATCGGTTTGAAGAAGAGCAGAGCCGTTATTTTGATTGCGTTCCCACCCTTTCCAGACCGGCCTATTTTCTTCCTTCTTCTCTTTTATTGCTTAAGGTTGCAGTGGTCTGAGGTCAGGGATAAATGATAGAGAAGCGATCTTTAGTTAGATTAATGTTTTGTTGCAACGCTAGGTTCCTGCCCCTGGCTTTTGTCTTATTTGAATGTTTTATTTCTTTCTCTTTCTGTAGTGAATAAATGTGTGTGCGTGTGTGCGTGTGCGTGGGTTCAGTAAGGCATTTAAACACAAATTTCAAGCTCCCGGAAGCTTCAATAAACTGCTCCTTTTGACACACTTCAACGCCAGTCTCTCTCTTTTCCCTGTTTCTTTTGAGCATTAAACGGACCCCACCTTTGCCTTGACATATACTTGCAGTTGTACTTTATTACAGTAAAGCCTCCATAGACAAGGAAACCTCCTAACTGATATTTTAAGGGCTCCTTCGCAGGGAAAAGGGAAACCATTATTTTGCCGTAAGATTAGTGTAACTGTTACTCTGTAGCAAGACGATTTTCATCTGGACCATCCTTTTATGTCTAAGCAAGCGTGAGTTTATTTATATCTACCAATTATTAACCGGCTGTCAACCGATTATAAATTGTTGTTAACACTTTATTAGCAGTTCTAAAATGGTATTTTTATGCCGGGGACAATTGGTTCTTTACAGAAGAGTACTGATAAGACATTGTGACTTTATGAGACGCGTCAATACTCAAATGTGCCTATGACGTGAGTATATGTTCTGTAATGGTGAGGGGAGATGCCTTGCCAAATAGCAGGATGAAGCAAGTCCCAAAGAGACTGTCGTATTTAAAAATTGTTTTATTTGTTGGCCATCAGGCTTTCTCATTGGATGATTTGGAGAGGGGAAAAAGCATCAATTCAGGCATTTACCCATTGCAGATTTGTCATTTTAAAACATAAAACTTCTATATTTTTCTTCATCAATCATGCCTCATGCTAGTGTTATTCATTTAATTTCTTAAATGCATATCTCATCTAAAAAGATATCTAGTTGAGATTTACAAAAAAAATAATTACACTGTGCTGCTCTGAAAGATATTTGCTGCACTGAGTACTTCTGCAATAGGGGGGTTGCTATTAAAATGCAATAAAATATTGGCTAAGATAAAAACTAATCAAATATAATATGGGTTTTAGCAATTTGTAGAAGCTGAGAGCAATCATTCACAATTAGACAGGGATCCCTCGTTGGTCTGGTCCTTTGACAGAGATGGAGGTTATCAGACTGATGCAGAGCCGATCTGTATTGATTACTAACTAGCCTGTGTCAAAGCGAGTCTCTGCACACAGGTTACCTGTCGCCAGCCAACCCGGTGCATTGTCCCGGTTTGTACAACATTCTGACGGAATTCTGCCACAAAGCCGAGTTCTGTCATCGGTAAGGTATTTACGTTGCTTTGCAGCCGTAACCTTGGCAGAGACGGCACAGTGCAGACAGTTCTCGCCTTCCACTGAAAGGAACATTCCCGGAACATTTCACCTCCCTGAAAGCCTTGCCAGTTAACAGCAGCACAAACACACCTCCAGGAGACGTGCCATTTACCTCGCGTGCACCTGGCACTTTCCGCAGTGACGGCCGAGCTCTGTGCGTGACAGCCCTCCTGGTGACAACGAGTCAAACATCATGCACAGAGAAACATTATTTTACCCAGTTTGGAGAGACACTTCATTCATGATGCAGAGCATTCCTATTTAACCAGGCAGGGTGCCCATGTTGTCTAGATTTTCGGTCTCTGGTTCGATGAGACCTTTTATGGCAATGAAAGCTTTAGGAAAAGTTAACTGAAAGATAATCATGTTTTACATTGCAAGGAATGCTTGAGATTAGATTTCATTTAAAGGGATACGGTACCATGTGTCCCATTCTAGCAGAACAGTCTTGACCTGTGCTTCTGCAACTTCTGTGCTAAAATCATATTGTTATTCATAATCATATTCATATTCAGAACCAGGAGCTTTTGACGAGGTGACACTGTGCTATAGAGAGTGCCTGTCTCATGATCTTTCTCTAGTGTTAAAGGTGTAGTGGGAAAAATTTAACCGCATTTTACATCACAAAAATGTGCTGAGTAAAGAGACATCCACACTGGGTACTATAACAGCCTTGTGATGGCTGTGATTAAGGGAAGGAACTTATATCTACATTTTATTCTTAAATAAATTCTGTGTAAAGGAAAGCAATGGCTATTATACATTAGACACATAGCGAAACATTATTTTGCCGAGTTCAGAGAGATCATTATTAACATCAATCCTTCCAAAACAGTCAGCTGGAAAAAAAATTTTTTAACCAGTTTTAAATGTATTATTGGAACAAATATCATAAGGGATACAAAATGTGGAGTGATCGTTAATGTCAGCTTTTTATTAAATTATACGTATTTGTCATTGCATTACTACAAAAAGGATAAACATTTCTGTGTTTGACCTTTAAGATACATTATAAAACTGCCCATGAATATTTTGTTAATCAACAACTGAGAAATTTCTGGAAAAAACAAAATGAAAACCATCACGGTTGTCTTGGTGATTCAGTTTTTTTTAAGTGCATCTCTGCCTGCTGTGGCCACGGGGGAGATCACAAGATACACAGAATCCCTGGAACCCTCACTCCCCACCCAGAGCCATTACATCGCACATTCCAGCGTTTTATACCGTGGTGTGCACGAAGTCTCTCTGAGGAGATCCCCCTCCCAGCCAGTGTGTGTGTGTGTGTGGGGGGGGAGGTAGTGTGACTGGAATGTACCCACGGTATATCACTGCAGCTCAGCTCAGAGGCGTCGCTGCCTCTGCGCGGGGGACTCGAGAAAAACTCGTCTCTTGAGTCCTAGATGCGCTCTGCGCTGGCGGAGGAAAGCGGCAGATTCAAATGCTATATCGTAAAATATTAATGATTCTACGCATTATTCTTATGTCAGGTTACCTAACACACTGCGTTTAAAAATAGGGTGGTAATCCAAAGCTACAGTCGGGCACGAAGCGGAAGTCCTTGATTCCTGTCTCGTCTCAAGCCGTCATGTCGTTTGGGATTTCTGTGTGCGCGTTTGGGATTTCTGTAATGCACAGTCATTGTCTCTGTCGTCCAGACCATACTGTGGAGTCTGTATATTTCCTTTTGGAGTAAAACATGGTTTGCTACATTTTCACCGGAGCTCTCTATGTGACCTTCAATATTGAGCACAATGTTACAACCTTAAAACCCTGTGAATGACATCAAGGTATCATCAAAAACATCTTTATGAAGATGTATTGACTTTATGTTATTTATGGTTATGTAATTTTATATTTATATGTTATTTATTCTGGCACAATATTTGACAGGAGCTTCCTCTGGATCATTGATCTCTGGCATCTTTTACTAGCTGGGCACTAGTGTTGCTACCTGGATCAGTTTTGCAGGCCTTTTTTAGCTGTCCCAAACCACCGTTGAGAGCCGTTGTGTAGCTAAACTTTGGTCAGGCTACAAGCTATAACCAGTTCAGGCCACCAGCCAATAGTGGCAGCCAGAGTAGAGTTTATGCAAATTATTTATTAATTGATAAGAACGATCAACTCAAATTAGTATATATAAACACATAAATTGTGTTTTTTTCTTTCTTGCATGCAAATAGTTTGTTAAATACAATTTCACACACTTGAAAAAATCACACATATCATCTAGCAACTTGCTGTGTATGTGAGGATTTCACGTGTTTGCAAGAGGATTTAATATGTTTGTGTAAGGTGTTGAGTGATTTTTTTTAAATATGTATGCGAGAGTTTTTTCATATGTTTGTATGCAAGCGTATTTCAGTAGTGCGTGTGAGAGCGAAAGTTTGGATCATCTCCTGTACGGTACCTCATACTCCGTCATTCTGACGTGTTAGACATTATGTCACCACAACCTGTCTGAAACGTACATCATTGATGTTTCAGGAACCTGCACCATGCCCCGTTCTGCTTCATTCATCTCCATTATTTCTGTTTAAATTACACATAATTCATTTCCATGTACACACCATTATGCTAAATGGATTCCCATTACACATGGCAAGTGTAAAACAAATCCGTTACCCGTAAGTCAGATCTGACGCACTGCTCTCCTTCTGTATCACGACATGCCTTGAGGTCATCTTCACATGGAAGACACCTGCAATACAGGGCTTGGCTAAATACCTGCCGTCTCCTCTGAGACGTCTTCATCACCCTGGATGGTTCTCTGGTGTTGGTCACCCCGAGGTTCTTAGAGAAGATCAGGGTGACCAACACTTGACTTCAACATCAGAGAGGGCACTTACACCAACAAATGGAATGTACACTATTACCAGGCATGGCCTCGACTCAGATTTTGTGAAATCGTATAAAATTAAGTTCAACACTTATGACACGCTGGTATTCAGGAAAAATACTTTATTTGAGTGTGAAGAGGCAGCTTTTATTGAGCTAATAGCAAGAACGAGGCAAAAGATCCACCCTGACCCTTCCTGTTTGGAATGTGATCAAACATTAAGATCAATCCACAAAAACAGAAAGAGCTATGACTTATTTTAAAAAACAAACATATAACGTTACTTAATGCATATAAATGTATTTAATTATTTTTTTTAAACTATAGTTGCCAGGTGATAATACAGGCCCTCATAATAAATCTCTGAGAACACTCTCCCACTCTAAAAAGACTAGGGCAGTCTTTGCTACCACTGGCAGCCCACACAAGTAATTTGCTTATTATAGAGCTATACGGCATAGATTCCCTGGGATCCACCCCCACATAGACAAGTTTTACTCCACTGTCTATTGGCTGCCTATCAAACCCCACTGTCTATTGGCTGCCTAACAGACCCCACTGTCTACTGGCTGCCTAACAAACCCCACTGTCTGACATTGCAAGTGAGCTTTTCTGCTTCGGTGTAGGCTCCCACAGTTTACAAGAAGTAAGACATCTGCGAAGACTTCATGCTCGTGATGTGTGTTCAAATGCAATCTGTCCAGCAAATTGACCGAGTGTCTTATTATATAATGCCACTGAGGCTGAGAGGCTGCACTATACACGATTGCGTGGAATGGGCTTCAGTTAATAGAGCGATAAGGTTTTTGCCTAGACTTGTGTCGAGATATCCATTGTCCAGTGTGATGTCCAGCCAACAGCCTTTTATTGCAAGCTTTAGATGCTCTGCGACAGCGGTTTAATCAACCAGCTACGATGCCGCTGACAGTGGGGACAGCTGTTGAAATGAACTGAAAAGCTACGCCAGGAGGAGTTGCGAAAGCCATTAGACACCTTCTGTCAGCAAAGCCTTTGAAAGTATAGAACGGGAAGTATTTGGTTGCCATGGATACACCGGATCTTATCAGGAAATTTCCCTGCTTCATATTTTGCATACATCAGGGGGGAGCATTGTGTCGTGCGTCTAGGAAGGAATTCACACTGCGTTTCTGTGCTGTTTTACAATACTGCCAAGGGAAATCGATTACACGCCTTCATTTTAAATTAGTAAGGTTGTTATACGCACAGACCCACACACTAATATACATAACTGCAAGACGCGTATCATTTAGTTTTGATCATCCAGTTCATGGATCTGCTGTGCTTAGTATAATATGAAAGGTATATGCAACATTGGCTCCTGTTCCCCACTTCACTCACAACTTTTATTCTGAGACAAAAACTGGCAGTGTTGAAATTCCTGTTTGCATTGGACCCGCAATTTAACTAAAACAGTACTACGAAGAATTAAGCACTACACAATAAAACGGCCTCAGTTTCCAGACACAAGACACCATAAATACCATGTGGTCAAACCGGGGTTTATAGCGTAGACGAGGGGTCACCTGTTGAGGACTTTGGGGGAGAACGACAAAGCCAGGTTCTCTGCTGCTGCGTGCAGCATGGCGTGCGAAGGTAGCCGGTGACGCGCCAGCTCCACACGCGCAAAAAGACGCAGCGCACCACCGAGAGTGGGAGCACGGGTCGTGTTGCAGGAACCGTTCACGGGGAATCTCCAACTCGCCTTTTTTCTCTCCTGGATGACCTTGCTGAGGCTAAAACGCTCTGCCACGGCTGGCCCCGGTTTTATTTATCAGTCAATCCTATCGATCACGGCTCAGTGGGGAAGAGCTTCTTCTCAATCGAGGAAGGGAACACACACAAAAAAACCCAAAAAACTGCAATCTGAAGATGTGATTAAAGTTTAATGGTGTTGTGCACCACATTGCACACATTGCCCTGAAGTTGGATAAAAGGAAGCGTCGGGGGCAGGGGTGGGGGTTACGCTCGGTGTATTACAGCCGCGCCTCGTGCAGTTGGCCCCTCGTCTGGAAATGGGGAAAGCTTCCAGCTCTGGCCTCCCTGCTGGTGGATATGTTGCTGGATCAGTGACCGGACTAGTCCTGCAGGAGATCACTCCCTGCTGGTGGATATGTTGCTGGATCAGTGACCGGACTAGTCCTGCAGGAGATCACTCCCTGCTGCGTCATTCCTCTCCAGTTGCCTTTCACTGCCCACCAGGCACCCAGGAATGACCACCCCACATCGAGTGTTTACACCGACAGTCAAGAAACTTATTGGGTAGTGAAAAAGCACGGACCATAAGTCACTGTGTCATTGCCAAAGTATGCAGACAGACTTCAGTCACTGAGCCAAGCAGAGACAATGCCCACTCATAACCAGTGCTCCTATTTTTTTTAAACTCCAGTTACCAAAATTGTAATTAAATGTTTTTATATTACATTTATATGCTTTATAACATACATATGAATGGTGTACAATTTACCGAATCTGGCCCTTAAGGGGAATTTCACCCTGGGGGACCCTAGGTTTGTTTTGATCATGTCCAAGGGATTTCTAGGTCAGTGAGATTTGTTTCACACTTAATTAGCCACAAAGAGGGTGGGACTACTGGCCTGTGTAGCTAATATCAGTGGGAAAGGGCGAAATGCGGTTCAGAACTCTGGACAGCGCCAGAGTACTGCTAAATCTCCAGCTGCCACAAAAAAGACAGCCCTTAACAGGCTTACCCGCTTTTCAACTTACGCACCTGTGGCTCATAAATCAGCTCTCAGCAGCCTTCGTGCTCACCAGGGTGGGTTCGATGGAAAGTGGATGCACAAACCGTGCTGTTTCATTCCTCACACAAAGCAGCAGTGAAGTGGAGCTTCCAATCCCTGGGCCAGATCCTCACCAAAGCTCTTCCCTGAGGCCATCCGCCCAGTCTCATGTGTTCTGGAAATTTCCGCGTACAAGAACTCCTATTTTCTTTTAAAGTGTAATCTCTTTGTAAGTTATTTGCTAAACCCATTTGTATCTGTTTTCTCACATTTATTTTTGCTTCTGTGATTTGAAGGCAGTGGATTAAAGGACTGCCTGATAACCCTGGCATCCTTGTGCTCTGGCCCGACAAAAGCAGCTTTGGTTAATGCATATTATTAATGTTTAGAGTATGTTTTAAGAGCATGTCACCAATGCCATGGAACGCACTTGAGCAGTATCGTGAGGGTCTAACCACTAGGTAGATTGCTAATAGACTGGATAAAATTTTTGCATTCCTAATCTGCTAGTGCTGCAGACTTTCAAAATCATGTCCTGAAATCAGCATCGACCCTGATGCAGGAGCAGTCCCTATTGATCTGTCCAATCCCTTTCTCCCCAGGGTTTCCTGAGAAAGATCACCAGTCAGCTTGCCCCCGACATCCTGGGAAATACAATCGTCTTGCATTCCTCCAGTCTGATCTCAGGCCAAACCCCGGCGCATAAAACTGCCTTTTAAACAGAGCTGCGCCAGAGCAGGGCTGTTCTGTTCTGTTCTGTTCTGTCCACTCTGGCTCCGCAGACCGCCAAAGCTTCAACACTCCCGGTTCCCAGCCTTCCTTTCTCGCCACGGCAACACACAAGGGAGGATGCTCACTTTCTACGACTGCCGTGAGTCAGCGGCTGCTGCTACTGTGTGAACCAGCCCACGCCTCAGACACATCCAGACACATTCTCTCATCTCATGTCAGCTCAGTACGTGACCATGCTGTTGCCAAAACTATGCATTCAAATCTAATCCACAAGGTAGCTGTTGCATCAGCTCTGCAGATTACTGAGTCCCTGAACCACTGAACCCTGTGAAGAGTCTAATGTCCCATCAACCAATATGAGGTTCTCGGCCAAAGATCTTCTCACCTTGCGCAAATGCCAGAAATATTTTAACATTTTTTGAACCTACTACATTTTGGCTGCATGTGTAGCTGGACTGAACTTAGCAGTGACTGGTAAGAGAAGTCCGAAACTAAAAGTTCAGAGTTGTTATGCAAGCATCCTCATTGACGGAGACATGCACGTGATTTACGCCTCCAGTGTGCCTCCATGTCACACTCATAATGGCTCCGTATCCACTGTTTGTTCGTGAGGGGAAAAAAATATTATGCTAATGATGTCTTGGATGCATCTAAAGGATGCTGTTGTCGTGGGGTTGATCTAGCTGTGTGCACTGGTGTCACCTCATGAATATTCAGGCTAACGATAAATCCCTGTGACTGAGACCGAGTCAGTGAATAAGCAAAGCACCTTCAGAAAGTGCCGTTTGGGTGGTTCGGGGGTGGGGTGAAGGTGGTGTCTGTGGCCTGTTACCATGGCGATTGCTCTCCAGTCAGCTTACCCTAGATAATTCAATACAGAGGTTTTTTTTGTTTGTTTTTTTAACAATTATCAAACGAGACTATTATCTTCCATAAGATTTTTTTCCTTAGTGCCTATGTTATTAATGAACTGGAGGGAAATTGGCATTAAAAAAAATACCTTTGTCATATTTGAATCATTTAATCGCCGGTAACTCAGAAGAGGTGTGACAGGGCTACATTTAAAAAGCCATGCTTTATAATTTGCTAACATCCAATGGGCGTGTAATGAACTGATGCTCGGTTAACAAAACACGCCGGAGGCCTGACCCTTCAGTGTGACATGAATACAGTGTTAACTGGACGAGAATTCGGTGAAGTGAAACCACACCCACAGATGTTTCCAACACATTGATGAGGTGGATGTCAATTTTCCAAATTCACAACTCATCTTTAGTGATTCATTAGGTGTGGATGTGTTACACAAACTAGGCAGCACGATATACTTATATATCTACCCTGACTACCCTATCTGTTGTGTTAATTGTAGAAAGACCCTTATCAACCTGGTTTTGCTTAAAATTGTTATTTTTTAGATGATTGGTGCTGCAAGTATGTTTGGATATCTTAATCCGATAATAACATGGGTATGTCAGCTATGAAAAACTATTCTATGGCCTAGAAAAAGTGATCTAATAGTAACATTACTGTATAACTATACACTATAGCTACTACACAGACAGCCTACATGCGACAAAAGAGTGAATGAAACCAGAATTGTCATAAAGGTTTGCGACCAGATCCTCCATTAGAGAGACTGCTACCCTTCAGCAAGGTGTTTGAATTACATAGGGCACTTGGACAATGGGGTCCAGCTCTGTAAAAGGGTAAAAACCAAAACTCAAACACTACGCAAGCATGTCTGGAAGAGGGCTTCTGCTAAGCAGACGTATCATTTATCATTATCATAATCAGCTTAGATAAAGATCCAATTAATTTTCACGGGCACATTGATTTCTCAGGGGCTTCATACACTGAAAAATGCAGAAGGGGGAAAAAGGGGCTTCTTTGGACTGGAGCTTTCACCACCACACACAGCACTGTCCACTACAAAGACTGCTCTTTCTCCCTGGATGTCTCCACCTGACCTCATCACTGCCAATGACCCCTGAGCGCCTGGGGCTGAATAAGCGCTGAATTTCTGGAATAAGGGTTGTTTTTTAATTTTTAATTTTCTGTTTAGTTGTTCAGCCGATGCTCTAATCCAGAGTGACTTTCGTGGCATGCAAGTTTGCATTTTATTACTTTTTTTTTTTTACTTCTTCTTCTTCCGCTTCTTCTTCTTCTTCTTCTTGTTCTTCTTGTTATTATTATTGTTATTATTATTGTTATTATATTTTTTAAATGCTTCTGAAACGGTCCCTGCAGTCAACAGCTCTTGTGTGGCTCACTCTGCTGCATTACTGCTGGGTCTCAGTAGACACTGAAAAGAAATGCACTGCTACTGTGGAAGATCTCCTTTCAGACACAAGACTGTACGTTCGATTAGCATGCTACCTTGCACACAAACACATTAAAACTTATGGCTTTCAATTGATTGCATCACCATCCGCTGCTTGATCTGTCTCTGTTTCTGTGTTTTTTGTGAAAAGACACACTGTCTTAAACTGTGGTTCGGGTTTATGCACGAGCTGTAGAGATCTTTTATTCTGGTTTCCTGGGTGTGTCAATAAATGTGTTCATACGTAAAGAAGATTGTCTTAATTATAAATTTATTTAGAAAATTTACACCAATTGAAGATATTGACGTGCCATTTGTTATTCTTTACATTTTTATTCTAGCTGCTCTGTTTGCAATATTTGATTACTGCTGTGAAAAAATTGTGTGGCTACTGGGAAACACACATTAAAAAATCACCCCCATACCATGAGTTTACGGAAGCCAGTTAAATAACAGAAGGCCGTGGTTAAATAATATTATTTCTATCATTGTCTCGAGACTGTCATTCTGAAACAGCAGGCAACTGTGTGCGCACAATACAATATATAATTTATTTTATTTCAAGAAAATAATCGTTGTAATTTGTAATCCTGAATTAGTTATCTTGTGATCTTGAAGTAACAACAGAAAAATGTATTTTACCATGACCTTGACTGTCTTCCATAATAAATTAGGTCTTTGTGGCAAATGTGAATTCGTCGATATGGTTAGACAATATGAAAGCCTCTACAGCCAATTCCCAGTTCTGCAGTAAATACTGCTAATTAAATGCAAAGCTGGTAACTGAAAAGTTTACTTTTATACTTTTAACAAGCTGAATCCAACTCTGCTATAAGAACTAACAATGATGGAGTTATCTTGTATAAATACAATGCTCCTGATTTACCAACCGAAATTGGCCATTAATTCATGTACTAATGTGTGTATAGTTCCATATAAAACACAACCGCCTAAACCGCCAGCCAGTGCATTGTCCACAGTCCAGGACCAAGGAGAGCGATTTCCATGGAACTGGTGTGTCTGAAGCCGCTGTAATGAGCCGCATGCCCATTGTGAAAAGCAGCATTAGGCCAGAGGAGTCGACTCCCACGCGTTGATTTAGCATGCGCATCCCCGCTAGCACAGTGGGTCTGGTTACACATCTGAGGGTCTGGTTCTGAAAGAAGCAGAGTTGTGTGATGTAAATGTGAAGCTGAAGGGAAGCTGAACACCGAACAGGCAACAGTGTTCTGGAGAATATGGAAAAGGTTTGGTGGACGGGCGAATGATGCAATACAATGACCAACAAACCCTAAGTTTTAGGTGGCGCTCTGTCTCTTCCTAAGAAGAGCAAAGCAAAACTCAACTAGTAAGGTTTTAGGGGTTTTTTTTCTTTCGATTTTCAGAACATTGACAATGAACAGTACACAGATATCTCAGTGGTCACTGGACACTATTTAAAGAACGGCACAGAACATAACGGTGTGAATCCGGGGAGAATGAGCTTCCTTATGCAAAAGTTCATGTTCTATCAGCGTGTGAATCCACAGAGAAATTGCCTTTTGTACTGCCAATTTGAAGCTAAATTTTACCAGGCCACTAGATCTGTACAACATGACAGGTCTGGGTCAGCTGCTTTTTGAACACAGGCAGGTAGATTGCCTCGAGGCAAGAGGAGATTGAAGCAGGCTCAATAATGCAGCTGAACCTATTTTATCTTTATATTGTTTTTAACCCAACCAATCTGCATGGCCGCATTGTTATGAGAGTGTGCCTCTGCTCCCACTGGCCGCACAGTTGACAGGCTTTTCACAAATCCATTAGGCACCAGATGTCATGGGGTGAAAGGTTCCTCCAAAATATTTATCAGTAACTGTGAACTGTAGTGATGTTATTATTATAAAGAAACTAGCTTTGTTCTAACATCTAGTGGAAAGCCTTCCCAGAAGAATGGATAGCAGCAAGATTAATGTTCTGAAATGTCCACATATTTTTGGCCATGTAGTGTAGACTGTCAGCAATACTATGAGGAGTTTTGAATGTAAATCAAAATTATGTTCAATGTTCAATGTTGTTTGTCACAATGGAAACACTTCCTGCCAGTCCAACGCGGGAGCTGCCATTTGGTGCTGTTAAACCTGTAATCCCTCTTCCTGACAGTCGAAAAAATGTCAACGTCCTTTGTCATTAGGACACGGCAACATGGCAGGCAAATTTAATATAATAAATTATTCATGTCTCCGTTTGACTGTAAAACGCAGACTATAAATCAGACACGGGATACATTTGTGGTGGCAGTGTGGCCATTTTCAGCTCAGCCTTCGATTCCATGCCATGCCACATCTGCTCTGTGTGTGTGTGGATGTGTATCACTAGTACGTCTTCACTTTCCATCAGTGTGAATGCACCAGCCACCCTGTCAAAGACGCAACGGAGCAGCAGAGATACCCCTGTGCTTTAAAGATGAAACTGAGCGGAACGGCAATAGCAGCAGGACGTGCAGGGTAAAGTGAGTGCTGGGTAAAGTGGGTGCTGGGTAAAGTGAGTGCTGGGTAAAGTGGGTGCTGGGTAAAGTGGGTGCTGGGTAAAGTGGATGCTGGGTAAAGTGAGTGCTGGGTAAAGTGGATGCTGGGTAAAGTGAGTGCTGGGTAAAGTGAGTGCTGGGTAAAGTGAGTGCTGGGTAAAGTGGATGCTGGGTAAAGTGGGTGCTGGGTAAAG
>JAOVYW010000034.1:842060-863968 GCA_025775045.1 Hiodon tergisus
CTGGGTAAAGTGAGTGCTGGGTAAAGTGAGTGCTGGGTAAAGTGGATGCTGGGTAAAGTGGGTGCTGGGTAAAGTGGGTGCTGGGTAAAGTGGGTGCTGGGTAAAACAGCGTATCGTCGCTTAAATTTACCCGACCTCACGAAAACAACCATTGGTGAATGGTATATTTCCTCTGTCACAACGCCAGAACAGCTAACTATGTTTCACAGTGTAGGCCTCGTGGGAATACATTCTATTCTCGAAAGGCAAGGGCTTTGTTTACATTCACGTTGAGAGTTTTTAACTGGAAATGTTTTTTGTGTTTTTGTTTTTTAGCTGTATTTGAACAGTTTTGACCATCCCAGAAAGCAGTTATTCAGGCTATCCAAATCCTGGCAACATGCTATGAGAGGTATCCAGAAATAACCCAAACCGTATTTGTGATTATTTCACAAGTCCTTCAGCATAGACACATCATCCTTGTCACGATTTCGGCACCGCAATAGCATCCAAGTGGCTCTGCCATTTTTTAAACCCTTGTGGAAGAACATGTGTATTAGTCGGAAAAGATATGGCTAATTATGATCATCCGTAAAGGCATGCAATGATAAAAGGCTTGTACAGGAGACACTGTGGTTGTAACTCCTACTTCACGTTACCATAGACAGGTCAGGATCAACGCTGGGTCCTGACCCCGCGCCTCTGCGTTCATGATGTTTATGTTTACTCCGGCACAACATTTCCAGTTCTATAGACAAGTCCTCCTCTTGATATGACGGAAATTACGCAATTGTACGTATATAACGGACAACAGCAATAGAGAAATGGGAGAAACAGATACAGATAGTGTTGAAGCTAAACCAGGAGGATTGCTGAGATACAGTGGCACTGTAGCACTGTCAACTAGCATGGGGAAACCCAGAAACCCACTCAGACACGAGGCCCCTTCCTGTTTAATCTCTGTTCCGGTTTTTTTCCCCCCCCCAGGACTCAGTTCTCATTTTTGTTGTAAATCCCTTAATCTCTGACAGCATAATTAAAGGAGCCAACTTGAGAATGTTTCATTATTTCAACATAATGAATACTAAACAATATTCATGGTTTAGACAGAGGCAGCAGATATCAAGATGAATTAGGACTAATCCTCGCTGATTTTTTTTTCTTTTTTTTTTCTCTTTTGAAAGAATCTAAAATCAAAGGGAGAAAGTGCACTGCAGTGACGAGATTTGATAAATATTTTTCTCATTGCACTTCACGGTCAGGGACGGCGGCAGTACAGTTGTGCGTAGTCATGTCGAAGAGGTGAGAGCATCAGAAAGTTATTCAGCCGATCACCCTGCTGGTGGGTTGTGGGTTCAAATCCCGGTGTTGCCACTGCTGTAGCGCTTGTAACCCAACCTGTATTAATCCTACTGTATCGACGTGTGAAGTGTCAAACCTTAAGTTCTTTCAGCTGCTCTGGATAAATGCGTCAAAAATTTTGAAAACACATCATGTATGTGCATGTGGTAGTTTTGTGTGAGCACAGTACAAAAACACCGGTATAAATGGCATACACAGTGTGAATTAAGGTCAATTTCTAGATTAGTTGAGAAGGGTGCCACGCCTCTGATTAAGGCACAGGGCTGAGTGATGCACAAGGCAAAAGTGATGTGTAATCACTTCAAATCAGGAATTCACTCAGACTATATGGTATTTTCATCAATCAGTGTTGTTGCAAAATTATATTTTGATGCATACTGCATAAACACAATAAATGAATAAATAAATAAGACTGACAAAAAAAAAGGAACTTTTGATGTGTACTGTAATGAGCCAAGCCTTATGTTAACTCCCTAGTATCTCAGGTTCCTAATTAAATTTAACAATACTGTATTTAATTAGCTTTTTCTTCTTTTGTAAGTATCTTATTTCTTCTTCTCTTAAAAAGCAACTGACTACAGTTCTGTCAAGTTAGATTAGCGGGATGCCACACTTTTGATTATCGCGGAAGCAGAGGCTGCATGGATCTGGTGCAATCCCGGCTAGGGTGGGTTAGATCGCTGAGGGTTTGTCGCGTTTCCTGCAGGCTCCACCAGGTTCCGCTGAACCTCTGGTGAGGTTGTGTCTCGCTGTGTCACCTGTGTGGTGTAAAAGAGACGGGTGGCTTGAAGGCGACAAAGGAGGAGACTAGTCCAACTTCATGCTCTGTGTCTGAGGGAGCAGTCATGAAGAGTCGAGGTGCATTAGCGCAATTAGCGATTCCAAATTGCAATGAAAAATTTGAACTACCTAAATAAATAAATAAAAGCGATCTGTAAGGCACAGCTAATTTGCTAGGGCCCTGCGTCTGGACTGAAAGATGTTTACCGAAATTGTTTCAAATGGGCTCATCTGGCCTTTGGTTCACGGCAATTAACAACCAATTTCTCATGAAACCCATTTCTGTTTGCTCTAAAGGAGAAGTACTCATCGCACAAAGGTTTTTGGATCACTAATGTACTTAGTTGAATTATACATGGTCAGACGTGAATCAAAATAAGGCCCATGAAAATTAATTCCAACCAAAATCCATCGGTTCAGATGTGTTGGCCAGTGTTAACTGGGTCTGAAAACATTATCAATTCTTCGCGCGGTATGTGTCAGCCGGCCATATAATGAAATAATTAGAGATTTTTCCATTTGTTTGCACCCATAATAGGGGAAAGAAATAGTGTCCAATCCTAACCATGAATCCTAGCAATTGTGGACCACAAAAACATCTCTAAATCAACTGCACACCACCCACTCAATTGAAATATGATGTCTGGGGTCCTAGTTTAAAATATATATATATATAAAAATATCAAAATGATTATGACAATGACAAACATCTGCATTAAACCGATAAGAATCAGAACACATACATATAAAAATAAATACATATATAAAAAACAAATACAAACTGATTTGTAACTAATTTTACATTTTGATTTTCCTAAGTTGACAGAAAACATCTTTAAAAACTTCAGTACCAACTGCATATTGTAAATTGCAATAATATGACATTTAATATGGTAAGTTACTTTAAATTCGTCTATATTGATATTTTTAATCCATGCATGCCACAAGAATGTCAGTAAGTGTCAGAAACCATCTGAGCAAGACCATTAATGCAAGGAGTGACTACACAATGATTTCTTTGAGACCTGAAAAACAGCAAAAACATTGTATTATTGTATAAACATTGTATTGTCTTTGAGCCTGAGACAGCATAGTTAATGCTCGAAAAAATCCAGAATCTTATTACACTTTTTATCAATTGTTAACACACTGGAGCTTTTGATGGAAGTTCTTTTCTTTCAAGTGTTCAGTGCTACCAATTTATTTGATGTGTAGTTTTTTATGTGAATATTGATTTTTGTGGTTACTTGGTTTCAACTGCAATGTTGACTTTTTTCGAATACAATTTAGAATTTTGGACCAATCACAAGTTGTTTTGCTCAGGGGAGGGGGGGGGGTTGTTTTGAGAAACATTTGAGGAAAAACTGTAGGAGGTTTTTAAAAGATTTAGCAAGACGGATGAAAATTAAGGAATTAAGGATCCCAATCTCAATAGTTCTTGGAAATAAGTTGATTTTCTGTTATTTTATTCGCGACTGCAGAACGACAGTTAAATTTCAATTTGGTGACATTTGATAGGCTTTGGTTTAATTAGGCTTGTTATGTTTAATGCCCAAGCCTAGTTATCAGATTAATCATATCGTGCTTCACTGTTTCCGAAGGTGATTACCCATTTATGAGGTCTGAAACGGAAAAACATTGATTTCCAGTTCATAAGTTCAAATAACCAGGAGTCTACAGGCATTCTAAAAACCTTTACAAAAAATTGCTTCTTTTTTAGAAAACATTTATTCAAATACACGTAAATTATAACCCTGTATTAGCCCAGCCTCTGACTGGTTTCAGTGTTAAATAAAAAAGCATTTATGTGGTCACACCAGCCATTTGTGACTGCATGTAGAACAGGGATCCCAGACGTCTACAATTTGCTCTCTGTTTCATTAAATTCAGTGCTAAAACTAAGGTTATCATGCTCTATTGAATGAGAGGTCATGAGAAAGGGTGTTTAACAGCAGGCTAGTCGAAAACATGCCATCCTAGAGAAAAATTAAAACAAGGGCACACGCAGGGGGAAAATAGGCCCAATAACTTCAGTGGCTTCAGAAAGCCACATCCCACAATGTTTGCCATTAGTTCCGACCGTATTCATGCATCTGTCTAAGTGCCTTTGATGGTTGATTACTTCTGTATAGCCTTTGAGTTTTTAAAAGGTTTCATCCAGCATCCGTTTGTAGATTTTTATTCACAGCAATTTGCTATAATTTGAATTTAGATAAGTGTACTCCACTTCCTCTTCAAGCCTGTTCTCATGGTAATAAAATTTGAAACGTGTAATTAATATGAATAGTAGCTTAAGACAGATGTAAACACGAGTTTGGTGCTATGTATGGAAAAGCACACAACAGCTTGGTCCAAAATAAATAACATACTGTGTTTGTTTATGTTTGTAAGTGTGTTTATCGACTGTTTCCGTAACACAGTATTAATTTGGTCGATGGAGTAAGGAGACTTCAAAAGCTAAGACAGAGCCAGGAGGTATCACAGGTCCCGTTCGTGTGTAACGACAGAGGCTTCTCTCAGTCTCGCTCAGTCCTAAAGTCTTATTTTCCGTTCAATTCTCAAATTATTCACAAGGAATTTCATTTAGACCTTTAAAAACTTTTTCTTTTCTTTTTTCCAGTACAATTTTTCTTTATTCCCTATCAAGCTAGGTTACACCTGAATTGTAAAGAACTTTATACGTAACAATACTTTATAGGCTAAAATTATTTTTAAAATTACGTTTTCCTCGTTTGAAATAAATTAAATAATACAGAAATACTATTCTATTGATTATCTTTGAATCCACATCTTTGACATATGGAGAAAATATTTTAAATATGAATAAACTTAATTAGTGCACCACAGGGAGTTCATATCATTCATGAAAAGCTAAATTTCCAGTTTATATATAACATCAGGACTAATTAACAAGAGACAGACTTTCTGCTGCATTGAAAAAGAGAAACATTAAGAACTAAATCAGTCCATACTTCTGTGTTGATGACTGTATAACAGCACCCTCAAGAGTTCTGTAGTACACAGAAACCTTTAAAAGGGCAATCTTTTAAAGAGATTGCCCCTCTCACCACACAGAGTATGGGGCGTTACTGCACAGCATGCCCTAGTCCCGTGGGTTTCGCCACAGGTCTTGCATCGGCCCACTGTGTAGGCTGCTGCCAAGTAGCTCAACTCGCCGCAGGTCCTGCACAGCGTGAGCGTGCTATGGAAGAACACAGCACACTGACTGCTCCCTAACCCTTCCCATAGCTGTTGGGTCGGTGTCAAGTTGGACCAGCCATTTCCTGGCTCTAGTCCTCATACCATCCTCAATCAAAACATGCCTAGCCTCCAATTTGTGGGACTCAAACCTGCCCATCCAGATATTATGCAACATCATGGTCCCACACAGCTTCATTTTAAAACTGCCCAGTGAATTCAGTGTCAGAAAGTGGTACAAGCACAACGTTGTTAAGTTCTTCTTCCTTCGCTGCAAAACCTCACCAAAATCTGGGCATTTCTGAAGCTGATTTTTAAAAATATCAGTGGGGCAAGGGGATTTGGTCAAGCATTTCAGTTTAACGGCACACTGCGAATACCTCGTAATAGGACTTCCCCGTTTAATTCCTGGTGGGATTCAACCCTCAAAACCTCAAAAGTTGTGAGGAAAAAGATTTGTATGCGCTGAAGAGAAACACGAGGCCCAGTCAGAAAGAAAAAACGGCTGACATAAGGCACACGTTGGTTTAGGGATAGCAGTAAATAAGGCTCACTAACTACGGAGTGGCTAATAGAGTTGTGTGAGAGGATGGTAATATATCTGTTCCGTATACCCACCTGGAATTCAGCAGGGTAGTCCTGATACCTGATACAATATCATTTAAAACTGGACTGTAGACTACCCGGGGATAGTTTCAAGTCTGGTTCTCAAGAGCAACATTAAATTCCCTGTAGTGCATATGCAACCGTATTTAGCAAGTTTAGTTTGGCTAACTAATGTGTTTTACATGCATAGTGTAAACAGGGCCTTTCAGAGGAGTGAATACGTTCAAACTAGCTTAAACTCAAAATGTAATCACGTCTATAAATAAATTGCCACTGCAATATAGAAAACAAAAATTACACAGGTATTATCCAAGTCTAATTCAAAAGGGGAGCCAAACCAATTATCTAACCATGAGGATATGCCATGACAACCTATTCAGCTGTGAAACATTAAAACACACTTACTATTCGTATTAACTAGTATATTGACTAAAAATAAATGTCATGGTAGGAAGATTGTCGGGGTGGATACCATTATATGTATACAGAACATATTGACACTTTTTAATGACTTGAGAAAATGATTATTATTAAATTATTAAAACAATTTAATGAACAACAATATAAATACACATTTATTATATTGAATGCACTTTTAACATAGGACAGACAATTAAAACCAAAACACTAAACAGAATTTTAAATACATTTCAAAACGTTGCAAACATCTCATGAGTTATTTCAGACAGGAGGATGTTGTGTGTAGGTCAATTGAAATATAGAACTATTTAGACGATATTGGAAAATATACCTTAAACAGATGGAAGGGGAGGTACACCAGTTGCTTATAACAGCTAACTATTTGAAACAGTAATATATTTTTACTGACACTTTGAACATTTAAAAACAACATTCCTCTGACTCTAAGTCTGTTTATAACAAAATAAAGTAGCAAGTTGCAAGCAAAACGAGATCATATGCAGCTGTGGAAAAACAAGAATCGCCCAAATATTAAAGACAAATATTTCCTTGAGTAGAAAATATAGAATTCTCACGTCCACCTGATGGGATAAACTTTCAAGTGTAATTATTTGTGAGTGATTTCTCATCAAAACTATCCCTATCCTGTGGTCAATAGTATGTTGGAAATTATATCTGTTCCTGCTGTCAAACCGTACACTCATGTTTTTTTGATCGCCGGCCCAGGGCCACCGTCCAGACCACCATCTGTGCTCACTTAAACCGGGGATGTAGCTGTTTGGTTCTGGCCCTCCTAGACAGACCAACCCTTATGGGTCTTGTGCAAGTCTTCAGAGGTTCCAGTTTCCTAAATTGCTCGCACTGTCCTATAGAAAAAAAATACAGAGGAATTGCATGGACAGCCAGTAATGTATACATGCTTTTCATAATGAATTGGCACTAAAGTGAACGGAAAAGCAAGACAGCCAAGGACATTTTCCAACAAGAATGCACTACTCATGTTTTTATGGAAACCGCTAAGTGCTAATTCCCTTTAAAAATGTAACAAGTCCTAGTCAGCTTTGTCGGAATGCTACAATCTAGTTAAGGTTGGCCCAAATCCCTGAATGCCCAGATGTAGGAAGACTTTGCAGTTTAATAAAATCAATAATCAAAAAATTAAGCACTATTTTGGTTAATACACAGATTTATTTAAGGACCCACGAAAAAAGGGAATGATCCTGGGGAGGAACACCTCCATGCTCACCAATTTAAGATTCCTCTGGTTATATAAGCACCATAGGATGCCTCAGAAATTTTTTTTCCCCATTGTATTACACAACTTAATGGCCTACTTCCCATATAAAGTAGCATATAGCGAGATAGAAAATTCACATTGACTTCTAAAAAAAACTAACAAAATGACAGCTTAATTGCATAGATACACCTCAGTGTTTATAAAGCATTTCTCTTTTACTAATTTCTCTTTTACTAAACAGCTGGTTTATTTGCTCATTGACAGTCATGTGTGCACTCCACTCCAGTTCACCTCAGTAACCAATAGTGTATCCACTGGCACTCTACTACTACGCCCACCGCAAAAAAGCCCTTGCAGTACAATCACCTCACACGTCACCAGACATGCAATATTACGTACTTTCATTCTGTCCATGCAGGAAGGCAGGAGTCCAGGGTGAACCTCCAACCAAAGGCTCTCTAGGCTCTTCTAAGGTGTTTAAAACATTTACAATTAAATCTGCTTGGTCATTTATGAAAACAGTCTCTATTTTGATTGGGAAGGTTTTTCCTAGGCATTCAATACAGGGAAAATGTAAAGTATGGTACAAATACAGGGACAGGTCATCTAAACAGATTCAATAATTAATTAATTAATTAATAAATAAATAATCTCACTAAATCACTATTTACTATCCAATTAAAAATATTTAATTTAATGACGGACATCAATCCGATATTAGTCCTAATTACCGACCTACACATCGACACTAACAAACAAGAATATTTTTGGATGCAAACATTGCAATTGTTCATATACAAAATGATGACTTACCTGACTTATTCTTTCCAGTAAAATACATTGAATCTTCACTGTCTGTGTTTAAGTGGCTACATTGTAAAGGAACTTCCTGCTCACAAGACAACCCTCCTCTAGAAGTTTCTGACTGTCTTCTAACATTTCTCGTAGTACATTCATATTGCTCTTCATCTGTGCTACGGTGTTTTACCAGCGCAGAGCAGCTTAGATCGCTAAAATGACTTTCAGTATTTATCTCCTCCGGTTGATGATGTCTAATTGTTTTCTGTCTTAATGCTGCCACTGCATCTGGACTTATTTCTAGATGTAAGCATAGCTCTTCAAGCACCAAGTCAAAAGTTTTTTTCATTTCAAACTTGGGCACTTCATTGTCTGAGTTTAAAGGGGAAACACTATCCTTTTTCGGTGGGTATATGGAGTCTGTGAAATCCACTTGGGCTTCAGCTAAAAAACTTTTGTTAAAACTGACAAGTGATTGGTCTGCTTCCTCTGAACATACATTTGGAGGGATGTCACTCGAAAGTATGTCAGGTACTTCATGTCCTATTTTAATGCCACCGTGGAAACTGTTTAAAGAGTTTTCATGTAGGGCACCTTGGCTAGACTTGGCTAAAACATTACTGCTGCAGTCATGTGCACAACCATCTTGAAAGAAAACTTCAATATTATTTTCTGTGAGCTGCTCATTTGTGTTCCTCCTATCTACACTTGACAGACTTGGATTCACCTCATCTAAAGGCCCAGCTATGTCAGAGGTCATCACGGAGCTAGAGGCAAATGCTTTACTTGGATATCTGTTGAGGGGAGGCCTGTGTTCAAGCTGCTCAACTTCTGAAGATGGCTGCATCTTCTCAAAAGTATTGAAAGCTGTAGGCACACATTCAGAGGCAAAGAGCACAGACAATCCAGGTCTGATTTCTACATATTTTTCTGACGCGTCATCTTCTTTATTTGAGTCCAATTCAGGTACAACTGCATCGTGGAATAAAACGGACCCCGGAATGAATTCCCTTTCAACTGTGTGTGTGTGTGAAACGTGGGTCTGTCGTCTTCTTGATCTCGTCTCCTCAACTCTTTTGTTATCAGGCGACTCTAAAACAACGCAGCAGTCTGCTGGTCCTCGCTCACTATTGAAAATGTCTTCCTCAGCCCCAGCGCCGTTGCATTTCGCATCAGTGGTTTCAACATCATGTGAATTTTGCTCTTCCTTTGAAGGTACACCCGAGGCAGCGCTAGAAATTAGTTCCAGGTTTGTAGGTTCTGGCTCACGCACTCCTGTGTCGGTTACATGTCTCTTTTTTTTATTTGCCAGTTGATTTACCTCCATGTTTTCAGTTAGACGGCATGCATTATCTATAACTCTCTGAGGATTGTTGATGTAGCTGGAGCCATTTTTTATTTGATCGGACTCCTCGCTCATAAGGTCTAACATGCTAGTATTAGCTCTCTCAAAAACATAAAAGTCATCTGCAGTACTAAACGTGCTGATGGGGTGAAATTCCTGACGATGAAGCTCTTTTTTGTCTTTTGTTCCAGGTACTTCAACCCTTGGTTGTTTAATGACTAGATGACTGCTGCTGTAATTATCACTTATTTGTTCTTTTCCATCCTGGGTATCACCATGCTGTTTCATTTCAACTTCAAAAGGTAATTCCTTGTTTGTGTCCCATGTTTTATCATCAAGTTGTCCCACAGTTGCATCTCCTTGTACTAAGGAGAGACACACACCATCGCTATAATTATTTGCAAAGGGCAACCCATTAAATTCATCTTTTTTGTCTAAAATGGGGATTATTTCAGTTGACTGAGGTAACCTGATGACATCTTTTAAAATTGAAATAATATTTTCTTCTTTAATAGGCCCTTCCAGACTTGTTGGAACAGCATACTTACGAGATGTATTGGTTTCTGTATCATTCGAAAAAAATAAATCAGGATCACCCAAACATATTTTGTTTGCCTTTCGTTCAGCCTCGGTTTCAGAGATGCAAGCTTTGGTTGCCGTTTCCACATGAATAACATCTACTGGTGTTTGTGAATCGGTCTCAGGTACTTTTCCTGTGACATGTTTCTCACATTCACAAAATGCTTTAGCAGTTCTACAAAAAACATTTTCCCATGCTTCTTGAGGGAGGCTATGTTTTAGTTCCACAATATTCTCTGTTTCATTGTCTTCTAAATTCCTCTTTAACAGAGAATCATAAGTCTCAATTGAGGCATCTGCAAATGCATCCGTCTCAGTGGCAGGACTCTCAATATAGATGGAGTAGTTGTTTTGAGCTTTTGCTTCAATATCGCAGAAATCCGCATTTCCTTTTTCATTAGTCTCCAATATGGTTACATTTTCCTCATTTTGTAATACATCTTTTTTCATTTCTGCTGAGGTATAAAACATGTTTTTTATCCAACTTTTAGATTCATTTTCACTACGGCTATTTTGCTGCAGTCGTGGCTCACAGTCATCACGGATCATTTGACATCCTGTAGATCTTTTGTACAGACTGGGCATGTGTGCATTTACAGTGACATTTTCAAAAGTGCAGCCTACCATTTCAGCATAATTTCCAGAACAAGAGTGTTTTGGTGCTGTTTTGATCTGATTAGAAAGGTTTCCCTTAGGCTCTGATTCATTTGTAGGCACATCAGGCTCTGAATGGGATTCAAGTAAACTCCTTTGCATTTCAAATTCATCAGCTGAGGAGATATTATTTTCTATGCAATTTAAAGTATTCCCCGTTTCTGATGCCCCTCCTTTACTGCTTACAGGGTAGATAATGCAAGGCAGGTCTCCATTCATTTGAGAACCTTTCTTTTCACTCATTAGTTCTGGACACAGCATTTGCCCTGCTGCGTGTTTACTGCTGCTTGCACATAATACAGTGTCTGGCAGTTTATAGCTCTGAATCCGATTTCCTTCGGAAACGTCACCTATCTCCCAATCTCCAAATTCACCCCCAGAATATTTGACATCTTCTTGTCTTGCACGCTGGATTCCAAGTGTTTTACTTACTTCTTCTTGCAAATTAATTTGTGATGATGGCCAATCCTGCCTGCAAGTGTCGGGTAGCTGTGTGCCCGAAACCTCAAAGACATTTTTGGTACCACTACTGCTACCAAACATTTCCATTACTAGATATTCATGTTCCGTCCCATTTTGCATTTTCGCACGTTTAGGGGATGATGGCATACTGAAAGAATAACTTTTTTGTATGACATCAGAGTCTGCCATCCCACTTTTTGAATTCATTCCAAGTATCTGTAGAAGTAAAACAAAAATACTATACTTTATGTCAGCCCATCACATTCATGGTTCTAATTTACCTATTTTCCATAACGCTGCAAAGGTATGGTATCTTTAAACCAGAAATCATGCAACACTGATATTTCGGCATAAAATATAAAATCAAACTTCTGGCACATATCTGACATATTCACATATTCATGAGTCCTGACAACAATACAAATCTTGCTGATTGACTGTGTCTTTTTGCAGGACGGTGGTCACAAGTCAGTACAATATAGAAGATATATCAGTTTTCAACACTTTAACCGATCCCTTCCATTGCTGTGTGTGACAACTACTTTGTTGTCACACAGCAATGGTGACACCCTGTCAGTAATATCAACAACTGGGAATTGATTAAACTTTCCATTCAGTTTTTACTCAACAATAAACGGACAATAATAATTTGCTTTCAGTTAATTTCTAAAGTCAATTGGTCATAAAACTATCGATAAAGAAACATATTTGTCTGACTATTTATATCTGCCTCGTCATTGTTTCTTACCAATCAAGCTGTTATATATTTGTATACACTTCTTGTATTTTTTATTCGTTTATTTAATGTTGACAGGTCTGACCTGTCGTAATTCTCCAATAACCAGCTAAATTGTGCTGAGCAGGTTTACGTACCTCTGGAATTATAATTTAGTTACATCAAATACCACAAACTACGAGTTTCGGCGACGCTTGTAGCTTGTAGCTTGTAGCTGACGAAGACCCGCTGACAGCTGACTTGGAGTAACCGCTCTCCCGTCGCGTAGTTGGCAGTAGCACGCGCTATTTCAAGCGGGCTACCGGCTAAAGAGACGTTTATCCCCGGCTCATGACCACAATTTCCATTTGGACTACATCTTGGAATATCTCAATGCGTTCTGTGTTCGTTATACGAAATGCAGCATTTCACATGCATTATATCGAGATTGTTTGACTGAACCAACATGCAATATTGGCGTATGTGTGTTCTAACTACTAATGGGCAGATTCGAAGGAATGGCTCTTTTTGAACGAATTATTACTGAACAAAACGAACCGACTCACTTCGGCCCGATTCGTTCTTCTGACTCCCTCTCTAGTTTCTAACAGCAGGCTATAATAGGATCTCTAGAGGGAAAATAAGTAACGTAATTTTCACCTTTTGCCGGGGTTTTAGATTTGTAAGGATTACACGTGCAGTATTAGCCAAATTTTTACATCCATTTTGCATATGTATAGTTGTATAATTATTGACTTAAACATTTCTATTCATGCATTTATTTAAATACAACCTACATTTTCATATTTAATAAAATGCATTAATTTATGACAGAATATAGTGAATTAATAAAAATTAAGTGAATAAATATGTATGGAAATGTATCATAATTTAACCGTCCATTGAAATAGAACTAATTTTGTAAATGCTACAAATAACACGTGCGTGCAGTTATATTCGGTAAATTTGATTTTTTTAAATAAAAAAACATTTATATTTATAGAGGTCATATGGTTAGATTATTTGATTTTGCATAAGGGTTAGCACTTTAACAAGTTTATTAAGAAATAACTATTTGTTTTACATCGTGAAATCCCAGCATCAAGGTTCTCCTGCAACGGATTTCCTTCTTCTTAGTTGACCGCCTTCAATGTACCGAAAACTGCACATTTAACCCCTTGACGTTTTATTGCTTATATAATATTTCTAAACTCTGGGTGGGTGCTGAAAAGTAGGCGTATTTTTGCTCTCGAACACACGAAGAGCGCCACTTCGAGTTACAGCGACTGTATGAAATGAATCAGTGCTGCACATTGTGTGACGCCAAGCTCAACTGTAACATTTAGCTTCAAAACCAGAGTGTGCTGTCCGTTTTGCATTTGTCTGCGAGTTTAGCTGTGTTTGATTTTTCCCTTAAACCTGAACACCTGAGGTATACATATTAGGTTACCAATAAACTGCGATTTTTCTTCTGTTATTGCCTGCGGAACAAACCAGCCTTACATTTTATTCGCTTCGCCAGGGTAAGAGGTTTTTATGCTTATTTGTTGTTGGTATGTCTTTTTTCCCTGTTTATCGGGGATTGCTTCAACTGTTTTAAATATGACTGTTGTTGAATACAAGACATGCGATCATTTACCCATCAATTTAACCACTCAATAAATAGAATAAGTGGTGTTTTTTAAATACACGAAAGCAGAGCTTGCATGTGTTGAAGCATGCCTTGTTTAACCGTTTTCTTGTTTCCAAATATACGCCATATTATTTGTGTACGCATATGTGTTATAATGAATGAAAACAAAAGGCTGTTGACCACGTTGGATGTTATTAGGCTATCGTTGTTTTCTTAACACACAATCTGACTGTTCTCTATGGGAAAAAATGTTTATTTTGGTTTTTCAACGGAGACCGTATAACCAGTAACCCTTTGAATTTATAAATACAGAAGTTCCTAAAGAATTTCAGAAGAGTATATTTGATTAAAGGCGCTTAGTTGTTTTACATATACCTCTGTTAAGAACATTGGATTTTAAGTTACAAGTCGAAGGGCAATTGAATGTCAACTTTTCACCTTTAAGTGAAAATATTTTGTCTATTGCACGCTTGAGGACAATCGATTTCTACTGGAAAGACGTACGAAAGCTGTTTCGTTTGTCCGTTCACGCTGTTGCCTATTTGGCGATGCGTCTCTGTAGCCCAGCATAGACACACCAACATTGCCAAGTGGATTTAGTTTATAATATCGTACCAATGAACGAACCACGGATGTGAAGCGTGAGCACAACAACAATTCTTAATTATCACTTGTTTAATTATTATGGTCTTATGTGGAATCCTTTCTTATATTTGGAAAGGAACGTCTAAGTGGTGTCGCTGGTCTTCAGAATAATTGTATGAGTGATACGCCTTTTTACTGCATACACATTGCTATTTATTGTCTTGATAGTGTTTAACATCAAACAATTTATTCAGTTTCGTTTGTAATCTCAAGGTCATCCCTCTCTGGAAAATGATGGAAGATGGACATTGGGTGCCGTTACATAATGCGTGAATTCAATAGTAGCTAAATCGATCGACTTCATTTTATGCTTAATGTCTGGTCATTACGGACGTAATGATCGAATTTAGCCACACACATAATCACGGTGGGTTAATTGCAGAAATATAATTTTCCATATTGTGGCATGTGGTATGTTGATCAATCGATCAGTCAAGCGTTCACTTGATACATAGGTTCGACAATTATGTCTTGATTTGCGAAGTCAGCATAGAAAGTAACTATTTTACACCCTACTGACAATAACTTATGAATCCATGCTTTCTGAGCAAAGGTAGAAACAAATAAAGTTAACCCACATTTTAAAGTTAGGAAGGAAAAAAACCCCCAAACAGTTGTGAAATATCTAACCCTGAGTATTTAATGGCCAAATAATCTCCCAGAATATGTTACCAACATTGCAATCAATTAATGATTGTTTATTATTAATAATTAATTAAATGGTTTTAATGTCATACACAGATTAATTATGTATATACAGGCGATTTCAAATGAGCTAATACTTCGTTGTAGCAACTAACATTTGAACTGAAATAAAATTACTTTTATCAAGGATATACAAACTGACGTACGTTTTGAAATATGCAGATAGTGGGCAAGGATTGTGCAGTAATGCATGCCTTTGTGCACGATGTATTACAGAAATACAAACTTTTGCTGTAACACTAATAAGCATGTTCAAAGTGCATTATTGGAAACGTTTCTTTTTAAGTTAAATTGCCTTTGAACCATAATGTGGCCAGCACAAGTATATAAATTGATAACACACGCCCAGCTTTCACAGAGGATGGAAAACGGGGTGTTATGTTGACATACGCAGCCATGTTTTCATTGGGTTCGAGTCAATCCTCCGCTGTAGATTTGTGGCAAAATGTTACGTTGTGTCTGAAAACATTTGAATAATAGTGTGATGCATTACCTGTGCAGATTTGTAACCTGTTGTTAAATTTATCCAGAATTGTTTGAGCGTATTTATCCATTTTACTAAGGGTCTGTTTTCCTGAACGGTCAGTATTGTTTTGTTTTCATTATCTAAGATTCTTTCTGCATGCACCCCTCCCACTCTGCTGGGATGAGAGTGAATTTGCACACGGCATAATTTTCACCAGCTGGAAAGAAGGCTTTGTTCCGATTGGCCGTTAACGCAGTAATGCACAGAATGTGTGGAACGAGCTGCACACGTGCCAGCACAGCCTCTGTGTCTGTGTTTCGTGGAGCCGGGACCACCTCATTCATGGCAGCTCACTGGTCCGTGATAATGGCATTGATGTACCCAGCTGCAATCGTATACAAGTTATGTCCATAGCAGGAAGACCACATGGCTATGGAAAGATTTATCTTCCTGTCATTGTTGGCCACTTGACTTTAATATAAGTAAATGTAATTCCGCATCTGTTGAAACGACTCAAATGTTTTTACTCTGAAATATTTATAATAACATTTATTCAAGCATGTCGATATAGGCTGCGGGCTCCAGGTTTTGATTTAGTATGTTTCAGTTTTGTTTTAGTATGGAGGCTTTTATACACAGGTGGGTTGCATTGCTTTACAGCTAACCAGCTGTACGCAGTGTCATTTTTTGACACAGCTTGGTGCTTTCCATAAACCCTTCTTCAATAGAAAATATTTAAAAAGCTAATATTTAACTATTTTTTATCGTCTGAAGTTTTGTAAAATCCTGATTTGTAAATGTGTGCCATTGGCCCGGAACCCTCCCCGCCTTGGGACACGCAGCCCATCACGGATATACCCATATTCTCTCTCATATTATTTTAATCGTAATATGCATAACTGCCTGGTTCCTGATATCCAGTAAGACTTTAATTTGAAATGGGTAATACTAAACTTTGATTGAGACCGTAGTTGTGCTCGACCATGTTTATTAGAATATACTGACACTGATACTGTCTGTAGATAATCGTATGATAATCTAAAGCGGTATTTTTACATTCCATTTCGCATTCATTTAGACACAGCTAAAGCTCCAGAGCAGTATGGAGCTAAATCTGAAAGTTATTCCCGTCTGCCTGATTGGTTAGGTCTTTGATGTTGCCTAATACTGCTGTATTGCTTTTGATTGGGGTCGTGTAAGGTTGAGGACGATACACTGAAATCAACAGTCTGAACATTTTATTCTCCCGTTTTACTACCAGGTGATTTCTAAACAAGCATAACCTGTTTTTGCAGCAGAATTTGGTCTTGAGGGCTGTCGCTTTTGAGGAGTGAGAAAACGCGGCCTCAAACCAAGGCCGTGCAAATGCATGATTTTTCTCCCCCACCTTGATGAAACAGACGCAAAACATGTCACAGACTTCCCTGGAAGAACTCCCACGCTCATTTTCTGCCAAGTTGTATGTTTATTAACCTCTCTCCCTCCTCATTCGGGAGTCTTTTGAGTACGTTGGCGTATGGCTTTCCAATGCCGTAGGCAATGTGTAGCCAGAGGGGGTAAGCCACTATTGAAAATAATGCTGGTCTTTATGAGTCATTGCTAAACCATGTGTGATATTACAATAAAATAGCCAGTGGTAAATGTTTTTAGCATGCTCTTTAGAAATAATTGTTATCGCTACTAATGTTTTTATTTTTATTTTTATCAGTGACTTCAATCTTTCAATCTCCAGCCATTTTAACGAATATTATTTCTAAATATTTGTTTATGTATAAATTTCAAGGATTGATGTACTAAATTGGTTATTTTCTGAATGTTTGTAGAACATTTGTCTTCTCTTCCGATTTGTCCTAACGTCATCCATTGAATTTTACTATGCTTCGGTGAAAGCAATTATTTAACCTAAGTGTTTGTCAGGGCTCGTGACAAACAGTGCTCTGTGCCTCTTAAAAAGCCAACAGAGGGGTAGTCCCCAAGGACAAGGGGATACACCCTGGCTCATAGATCAGGCTGATATTTGCCCCATTCATCCCAACATCCAGGTACTTTATGTCTGTGCCTTCTGGTTTATTGATTTGACCTTTTTTTTTTTTTTTTTGGTTGCGTTGAGGATGCCCTTGTTCAGGGGTTACGATGAATACTTGCAACTTCGTGCGTTTAGGTGTTCTTTGTAAACACAACCCTCATGTTGCTACACCCGCTCACGGTTGGGATGAGACCTTGACCATGGAAACACCAAGAGATTACAGCGAGTAGAACCAGTTTTATTTTCTGTCCAGAGTAAATGACAATAATAAAAGCATAAAACATATGGCAATTATTATAATATACACACGTTTTAGTCCCATTATCGCTTTGCATCAGTGGGTGATGGTGCTAACGACTGGGTGCTAATAATGAATTACGCTACTGCCAATAATCTTCTGTTTGATGCAGATCCAGAGACCGTGTTCCAGACAGATATAAAGTAGCATCTAGTACCGTGTTGGGGCAAAATATGTCTGGAACCCGTCACCTGGCCTGGTGTGCTGTACAAGACACTGACATGTATTGTGTCCACGGTTATCACATACTCAGAGTTTGATGGCGTCGAAGCTTTCGAGTCCGTCTGTAGCCTTCGTTCTAACATCATGGAGTAAACTGACAAGTAAACTGGTCAAGTTCCTTTCTCAAAAGTACAGGAGGACTTCCCCTCCTGAGATTTCACCCTGCAACCCTGTGGTCGCAAGTCTGCTTGTCTGCAATTTACAAAAACAAATAGGCAAGAATGTGCTCCCTGCGATCGAAAAAAAAATGACAGGTTTTTCTTCGCAGAAAACAATGGGGAAACAGAACAGCAAGCTGACCCCCGAGGTGATGGAGGATCTGGTCAAGAGCACGGAATTTAACGAGCACGAGCTCAAACAGTGGTACAAGGGGTTCCTGAAGGACTGCCCCACCGGAAGGCTCAACCTGGACGAGTTCCAGCAGCTTTACGTTAAGGTGAGCGTGCAGCGACTGTCACACCCGGTGTGTCTCCAAGCCTGCCCTCTGCAAATGACTTTTTTCCCCCAGGAATTCTGAAGGTGTGGCGTGGGGGTCACTGAGCTCTGATTGACAATGCCCTTGTGATGAAAGAACACTGCAGAGGACTACAGAGTACACGTATTCTTTAAGATCATGACGTTTCATGTTTTAGATCTGTCCCTCTTCATTCCTTGTAAAGATACGCAATTAAGTAGGGAACAAAAGAGAATACATTGCGTTTTGAAATTGTCGAACTTGACTTGTTAAGACAACATATACAGCTTGCACATTTAGCCTGGGTGAAAGATAAAGCAATTTATTCATTTTAGCACATTTCATGGGATCAGAAAAATACTGAACATCCAATTTACATATCCTGTCTTTAGACTGTGGAGCTCTTTCCCTGAGTGCTGTCTTTTATCTCTCCGTTGCAGAAGTGAAAAGCACTAACTCTACTAAGCTTAATTACAGTAGTTGTAACCAGTAATTCCCAGTGTGTTGCTGTGAACCGCGGCTTTATTCCAGACGGTACCCACGTGACAGAAGTGAGATAAAGGACACTGTTCCTCAAGAGAGACTTATGAGTATGTGTCCAAACATTTTACATATAGAAAATATATTGGCCACTGGCTTAAACATGAACTGTAATTAGTTTACAAATAAGAGTAGCATTGACTTAATAATGACTTATTTTTTGTTACTAAATATTCTAGAAGGGCACTCTCCAAGGCGCAGTGCATGCTGTGTACAGGAGTAAGCGTAAGGCCTAATCATACAGACAGGAGGGTCAGCACTGAGATGCGTTCCTGGCAAATGGCTGCCGAAATCATTTGAACGATTTTCACTAAGTGAGAAAAGCCCAACTCCGACCACAGACTCTCTCTGCATTGCGTGCAGATATGAAAAGTAACAGTGCCCCTAGAGAAGAGATGTGTGTTACAGCAGATAAATGTTTAGCCGCCTTTGACAGGCAAGTAAATCAAGTTGATTTGACAAACCTGCACATTTCAAAACATGATTGTGCCTTCATAAGAAGACACATCACAGAAAGTAATCATTCTTGCAACACAAAGCAACAGAAAAATTTTCTGACATGTCCGTATCATGTAACTCTGTGTGGCAGCTGTGTTGAAGGCCAAAGTTTGAGTGGGTCAAGTGGGTGGCCTGCGTTTTGTAAATTATTTATTTATTTATTCATTTATTTCTCCGCTATTATTCAAGTAGACAGCTTGTCATTCAGAAATGGGAATGTTGATATTTCCCTTTTGTGGGTTTGCTAGTTATGCTTTATTTTATTCTCTGTAACTAACTCACTTTTTACTAACTTGTAAACTGGAATAATGTCGTAACTGTCGCCGGCAGTTAGTAGGCTCTAGCAAGGAATTTTTTCCTGTGGAAGGAAAGTTGAGTTATTTTGCAAGGTTGTCTGAAAGTATATATTTTATTTGCTGTGGCTGTAAATGTTAGCTCAGCTTGTTTTACGTTTCTGTCATGGCGGGCAGTGCTGAGCAGACACAGTCAAGGCAAGACTGCAGAGACGCATGTAGTGTGCATCAGGCGCAGGCTGTGACCTCGTCTAAGACCCGCTGCTGAAATTACCCGTAGCTAAGGGCGGAAAACAGCAGCCTTATTGGCTAAAGAGTTTCTTCCACTGGGTGAAGCAAATTTTCTACTGTGCCATTGAACCTGAACGTACAATAGGTGTTAGAGGAGGGCTATATCACAGGGATCAAGACTAAAGGTGTAATGTAGGCCTTTCAGTGGTGATGACAGGAACAACAGTGTTGTGTCCGCCTGGCCTTTTTTGTGCGCATATAGGAGTGCTTGAGTGCCTCAAGACACCAAGCTTAATGCAGCATCAGAAGTACTGTTCACCGCTATTACACCGAGTTATTACACCCACAATCCCCCTGCTCATTCGCTACCCCACTCTAAATATAGCAGTTGTCATTTCATAAAGCTCGTCGGTGTGACTGCGTTTTGTAACACGGTGCAGGCGGGAGGCGACGGCTGGTTGGGGGGTGAGAAGACGGTCACAGATGATTCATTTTAACTAGATCTGGTTTACCACACTTCACGTGTTATTTACAGCTTGTTCGTGCAGGATAAGGAGACAGAGATGGGTAGTGAGAGAAGGAGACGCAGACGAGGAGAGAGATTTAAAAACCCGAAGCGAGTAAAAAAAGGTACAGTGACGTTGATGGAGAGCATGGGCACGAGTTTAACGTCTATAGGTGGGCTCACACCTTTTTGCGTTGTGTATCATTTCATTTTCCAAGTGTACATAAAAACAGGAGTGATAATTGGGAATAGACAGAATACTTTTAGTAACGGGAAATTCAATCTTCCACATTTTTAGCATGTTATAGCTATAGATACAGTGCGCAGTGTACTCTAAATCACAAATATAGTTCATTGTCATTTTACTGATTCATTGTTTAATTTGCAAGCGACCGTTAATCGGTCCTTTTAAAGTTGTTTAGTCCTTTTATAAAACCATGTTGTGCAACTGATTGTGGACCGATTATTCCATCAAGCCTAATTGTAATTTATTTGTTTTAACAAAAAAATTTTTTAATCAGTTGCCGCTGACCAACACATTTTTTAAATAAATGAAACCGAGTGGTTTATCATGTGTCCCTGGTGTTACATACAATGTCTTATTATATAAATACTGTTAAAACTTACCGTTATGATGCAGATACAGTCGTGTTTTGCATTGTCTCTCACCTTAGGAACTGCATGTATTTAATTAATTCGTCTTAGTTATCAGCTACTGTAAATAAATGGACAAAGCTGTCCAGTTTGGAGGGTGCATCCCCCCCTTGTGCCCCCTCACACTCCAATCTTGATGTACAGCCTTTTCTAGCAGGCAAGAGACAGCTCTTTGACCTTTGAATTGCACGCAGAATAATTAAATAATTTAATCTTCAGACCTCCACCATGGTTTAAATATTTATGCAGCATTAGATAATGAAGTAAGTCAATGTCAGACCGTGTTGTGGCCTGAGAGATGGAAATAAATCTTTCTTTCGCAGTCAACAGGAGCCCTGCCGAAAGCCTCAGAATGCTTTTTCCATCAAAAAAATGTTCTTCTCTAAAGTAAAAAAAAAAAAAAAAAAATGTTTTATTAAAGATGGTTGATAGGTTTTCCCAAAGCTGTTTAAGATGATGGAAGCACTGGACTCTAATTAAAAGAGCAAATGCCTGTTATGTATACCCTTGGGCCTGCCTTTTCCCCTCAAGGCACAAAAGTCTCTATGAATTAAATTTACAGGGAATTCTTAAATATCTTGCAAATGGTCCCTTCCAACAAGG
>JAOVYW010000034.1:880092-893473 GCA_025775045.1 Hiodon tergisus
CAATCTGGCCTGCTTCTGCTCTCACTTCCACAATCTGGCCTGCTTCTGCTCTCACTTCTACAATCTGGCCTGCTTCTGCTCTCACTTCTACAATCTGGCCTGCTTCTGCTCTCACTTCCACAATCTGGCCTGCTTCTGCTCTCACTTCCACAATCTGGCCTGCCTCTGCCCCTGACACGTGCTGTCACCTGGTCGTCTAAGCTTCCTATCTGCACAATAACTGCTTCTTTATGTTGTCTGATATTCATTTACCAAACGGAAAATGACATTTGCACAAAACAAGAATTTCATCAAATATTTTCCACACTTTAGATGGATTACCAAGGCCTCTTAAATAGACCCGGGGTACACTGGGGAATGAGCCTGGTGGGCTAGTGCTTAGCGATGCACCCGAAAATGACCGAGATGTAGAACTTGAGGTAATTTTGATGATCGTTCCAGTGTTTCCAAAGCATTTTACATTCTGGTGCTTCTCATTCTGCTAGTGAAGCAATGAATGAGAACATATGATATGCAAAGGTGCCCCAAACGCTTACAGCCAGCCCAGTAGGTCAGGCACCTAGGCAACATCCAAAGATCTGGACATCCTACACAGTTCCGGGTGGGACGATTGACGCAATAGCTGTTTTAAATGTGGGCGATAACGGGAGGATCCACATGAACCAGAGGTTTCCCATACCACCAGGACAAGACTGCCCAAGCCAATTCTGGGAGAGAAATTCACACAGCCTGATGGGTGAGGTTTTATTGATCGTAGCGTTAGAATGCCTTCATCCACGTCTCCTCACCTGTTAATCTGCAGTGTCTTGTGCCAGCCATCTTTTTATTTAAGAAAACCAACAACTAGCCGTTCTGACTACTAACCCAGCGTTGTCACTTAACTAATGACTAAAGAATGATATAATGGGTATTAGAACGTTGTTCTCAGGCTATACAATCTAGAAGTATGTCAGGGAGCTGATGGTGTTTCATTTCTGGTGTCCTTCCTGCTGCCAACTCCTAGGATTATCATAAATCCAATGTTGTTACAATTGGCTTTAAAATCTAGAACTGTCCCACTATCGAAACGTGTAGGCCTTAACTGGAGGGCACACCGATGGGCAGAAGGTGTCAGGAGAGCTTTTGCCACGTGGGAAGAACACTTAAATTATGGAACCCCATCAGGCTAATCTCCAAATTACTTGACTTACACAAACTCACACCTTTCTCCGCAAGCGTCACAGGTCAGTTTCAACACGACCTGGCAAGGTCCAACTGGCCACCTAAACCCCAACCCCCGGACGTCACGACCCCATTGTACCCTAGGACAAGAAGAGAGACCAAAGTTATCAAATTTTATTCACATTTATTTTTTGCTTTTAGTGTGCTCACAGAAAATTAGAACACCCTAAGCAGAGGAGTTTAATAGCATTTTGTAAGCAAAGTTACATTCCATCTCTAAGTCAAATTGGTGAAAGCTTCTCCAGTATTTACAAAAGAAAAAGAATAAGACAAGATGCTACACTAACATTGCATCTGATAGATTCCTTAATTTGTCAAAGACCACCGGAAAAAAAAAGTCTGTTGTAATCAAAACATACCACAGTATATAAACAGTAACCATTCCACTTATCACAGCTTGGTTGAGTTCAAAATTGCTTAAAAGGTCTTCCAGGATGATTTTTTCGTCTTTTGTTATCTTACAAAAATGAGCAGGGTGGAAAAGAGCTGCAAACTTCATGTGCTTCTTGAGATCAAGATTTCATTTGTACAATAATCACAGTTAAAAACACCCCGCCTATACATACTTACACTTTATTAAGGTCATTAAAACCAGCAATAAACAAGAAAGCCTATACAACTCGTATTCCTACTGAATCACTGACTGGTACAGCTAATGAGAGAAGTGAAAACGCTCCTATGATTTAAAAATGAATTCCTAAAACCTATTTCTGGGAAATGTATTTTTGTTGTCTCAGAGTAAAAATGACATAGTGTCGTACACCGCATGGTACACAAATTTTGCAATTTCATTTTTTTTAATATGACAACCCTTTACAACAACCTGTGACAAGTTTACCTGGCACAAAAGGTGCTGCCTCTCACCCCCACCCATCATTTACATCTCAACTAGCCACCCAACTCCATACCATGGGCATGTCCATACATTTGAACAAGTGTACATTTTGTAGAAAAATGCAAAATAAAAAATAAAAAACATTTAATACTGATGCAAAAACGTATGCGGCAGAGTGTGGATGCAATTTTTTTCCGTTTTACTCATCTAAGCCACCCACCTCTCTGCCCCCTGGAATGGTAGTAACAATGGACCAGGATGGGCTTTGTGGAGGGGGGTTGGGAAAACAAAAAAAGCTTTAAAATATCCCCGGATGTAGACAAGTTCTCCAAAGCCAGGACCTGGCACCACGCCAACATACAAACAGGGAAAAGTTCCTTTGATTATCTTTTTTTCTTCTTTTCTCTCCGTTTTCTGTTTTCCCTGTACATCTTCAATTTTGCGGCGGTCGCTTCCTGCCTTACTCTGCGGCCTCGGCGGCGGCCGCGGCAGGGGCATCGGGACTGGGCGTGGCCTCCTGTGTGGTGGGTGTGGCCTCCTCTGCTTTGGGCGCTTCCTGTTCGGCAGGCTTGGCTTCAGGCTCGACAGGCTTCTCCTCCGCGGACTTCTCCTTTGGCTCCTCTGCAGCAGGGGTGGCAGCTTTAGCCTCCTCCGCGGGCTTCTCCGCCTCCTCGGGCTTAGCGTCTTGCGAAGGGCTCACTTCCTTGGCCTCCTCGGAAGCGGCGGCAGCGGGCGCCGCGTCATCCTGGGCGGGCTTGGCCTCCTCCGCGCCACCGGCCTCTGGCTCCTCCTTCTTGGCCTCCTCTGTGGATGCGACGGCCTCTTCACCTTCAGCTCCCTCCCCAGTCTCTTTCTTGGTTTTCTTGAAAGAAAAGCCGCTTAGCTTGAAGGACTTCTTGAACGAGAAGCGCTTCTTTTTCTTCTTTGGGGTCTCGCCACTGGTGGAGGGTGTGGCACCCTCCTCTGCCTTTGCAGCGCCATCGCCTTCAGTAGCAGGAGCGGCAGCCTCCGTGTTTTCCTTGTCTCCCTCTGCACCATCTTTCTCAGATGGGGCCGCCTCAGCCTTTTCCACCTCCTCTTTAGGGCTCTCCTCAGCTGTGGCACTGCCGTTGGCCTGCACCTCCTCTTTGCCAGCCTCAGCAGCAGCGGGAGAGGCATCTCCATTCACTTTTACGTGGCCATTTTCCTGCAAAGAGGAGGGAAGCGTTTATTACAATAAAAAGGAAGTGAATTGAACATTAATCACTACCACAAAGTAACACATGGGGCAGTATACGCTACGAAATTGCTGGTCATAAACTATATTACTCTATATCGAATCACTAACCTATTTATATGGAAGAAAATACACAGTGAAGTACGCAGACTTTTCGTACTTTTTCTAACAATCTAACATTGGTAATACCTTGCGATTCCTCCCTCTATTCATCTAGCAAGTTTACGAAACCAAAGGTAAATTCTTGATCGCCCACTAGGGGGTGATGTTGGTCCGCCACCGCTACTAGTAAACTGTAGCGCCAAAACAGAGCAGATGCTCATTAAAACGGCAGATGCTCATTAATACTCCAGATCACGCAGAGCAGCGTTCCCTAGTAACAACGCTTTAAAATTAATAAGTTGCTCGCTTACACTTACACTCGCCAAAGGTGGCACGCGGCTTTGAATTTTGTTTTAAAGTAGCTTTCCATCATTGTGATAACACGCATCTATATAGGAGCATCTGTAACAAAAGGCGTGGTAAACTAGATCTGGGCGAGCCATTGTTGCAGCCGCGCAAACCCTTCTCCAGAACCCACGCTGCCGTGAATCTCCCTTCACAAGCATGTGCCATTTCGTATTTCCCATCTGAATTTTATTGAGGCAATATATAGTTTATCAGACAGTTGATACACATGACTAAAACAGGTTGCTTCAACCGCCTTCAACTGTAGAACCCCGTTTCAAACAAAGCGCCGTTTGAAAGACACCAGACTAATGCATTTTGCGAACGCCGACAGATTAAAATGAGAAAGGATCGATTTATTCTCGAGCTACGGCTCTAAAGCGACAATAAACGAAATTGTAAACTAAGTCTGTACGCTTACAGCACGCCCTTTTCAAAATTCGATTAAAATGTAAAATGTAAACCAAAAACCATTCGTTCGAATGAAAAGACAATGCCGAATATGTCTAAGAATAAATACAGCGCCTTTCATCTCATTTAAAATGAAAATGAATATCGATTAATACAATACATAGACAAGCGTGCGTTTGGATGAGGTCTCCGAAAATAACGCGCTGAAAGCGCACGGTTGCGCAAAACCTAAAAATTCAAACAATCCTTAAAAGGTATTGAAATAAAGATCACCAAGCAGCGTGTACCTGTCCGTTTGTCTTTGTGGGTGAAGCAGCAGCAGCTTCGCCGGGTTTTTCAGTCCCGGTTTCGCCTTTTGCAGCGGTCTTGGAGAATTGCGCTCCCATGCTTTCGGTCCAACAAAGAAACTCAACCGATCCAAAAAAACGAACAAAGACTACAAGCCTCTTTCCTAAATGCAAGACCTGTACAAATTACCCCCGTTATAAAAGTTAAATCTATACGTAAATAAATTCCAGTCTCTGTGAACGAAACGGGAAAATCGCAAAAAAAAACCCTGCCAAGTTAAGAGAAGTAATAAAAAATCCCAGATTTGTGGCTGTGTCGCCGTAGACAGGACGGAAAATGGAGAAATTTCCCTTGTTGCTAATAAGATGCGGAGTCCAACGCCCAAGTGCACAGTTGAATGGGCATTCCGAGCGATGACGCCATCCGCGCTTCGAGTCAACCAATCAGAAATCTTAATCAGAAAGAGGGCGAGGCTTAGAAAGCGAGTGAACAATGGAGTTGAGCAGATTGTAACAAATCTGAAAAAACCAACTTGTCTGGGCACCATTTTCGCAATTAAACCATCAGTCAAAGAAAAACAATTGATTAATTTAAGTAATTGCACAATATTACAAAGCTCAATGTTTAAATTATCAGCTAAAGTACTGGCAATGAACTAATTATCGACTAATATTTTATTCTACTGTTTAATTGCCCGGTGATTATGTATTTGCTTGCTGTGCTTTTATTAAAACACATTTCTCGAGTAAATTGTATTGAGAAGGCTGTCCAAAAAAATAAAAAAAAATAATCCTTTGTTCGGTAAGGAAATACCAAAAAAACCGATTTCAACATGTGTTCTGAAATCAGCATTTAATAGTCACTGACTAAATTAACGCTTTGAGCAAAGTGCGTTTTCGTCAAGGCGGGGAAGGGCTCAAGGGTGTTGCAATGTAACACAATTTTGTTGTCGAAAAAAAGTGATTTCTGGAAAGTCAATTTCGCTTTTCATAAACGTGTTCTTTTGATATAACTGAAATAAATACAAGGTATGTTTGTTTCTTCTTATAATTTTAATTTTATTGTTTATTCAAATATTTCAACACGAAGCAATACCCATTGTAGTCCACCATATTGTAAATTAATTGCAATTCCATCATAGGAATCGATTACGGGTAGGCTACCACGTCTGTAGTTCAGGGGGAAGCGATAAAAATGAATGATAAAAAATTGAAGTGCTGCTTTTAAATGGTTTACTATGTTGACTCATTGTCACTGGGGTTTCTTGCGTCCAAAATGCTAAGTTACGTCTTTGGTCATCAATGCTGACGATGCGACGATGAGATATTGAAGTATTTCGGTGTCGCCTTTAATGTAAATCGTATGTATACGTAATATACAGACTGAACGAATAATATTTAAGTAACCCTTTATTCCCATGAAAGGATACGAGAGGGAGGGGCGAAGAACCGAAATCAATGCCGTATAAAATGGAATACCGTATAAAAAGTTTCATTGAAACGGGAAGATGTATGATAAGGTTTGAACACGTGTTTATGGCCCAATTATAACCTACATTAAGTCTTCTGGCTGTATAATTTTAATACCACTCGGGTAATCTACGGATAAAGTGAGATGCCGTTTTACTAGTAGTATTATTTTTTCTTCTTGTTTTTGTTCCAGTTGAAGACTGATTTCGTTGTCTCCTTTTGTCGCTGAGAATCATGTCGTTTCCATGGTGATTTCACTGGCTGAAGTGAAGCCGGGACTGAGACGAGAGAAAGGAGAGGGCCGCTTAAACACAAAGCCGCTTTCCATGCTCCGACTGTGCGCAGCGACTGCTAGGAGGAGGCGAGAGTAACAGAGCAGTGTGGAAAATGTTAAGGTGGATTCGACGAGAGAAGCACAGAGAAAGTCAACCGTGAATTCCACGAATGCACGTGTGAGTGAAAGTGTTATGTGCAACCAAGGGATAGAACGCAGCTTACAGCAGGCTGTGGCGGAGCTCTAGGAAAGGAGGGACGTGTTGCAAGATTGTAAGAAAAGAAAGTGCAGATTAATGAGAGCATATTGCAAAACGTCCGGGATATTAGGTGCGGTAGATAAAGAAAAATCAAAGAATTGTCGGGATTTCGTATTTCCATAATAACAGAACCAGGAAAACTTTACGGATTTCGAACTTTGGGACGCGACGGTTGCACGAATTCCAGAGGAAAACAAAAGGAATTCAGGTTGCGCGGTCCCTGTTCTTTTGCAGAGTTGGATATTCGTATCATCGTTAATTTCAGGTTATGCTGGACTAATACTTTACTATACATTTCACATGCATGACAGGAATCCTGAGCCCACAAAGTAAACAAATGGTTAATATGGAAATAGAAATAAATTATTTATTGTCATGAAATTAAACGTTTCGAATGGATGCGTCATACTACTTAGGTTACTTTTTAAACACACCACAAACAAATAATTTTTGTTGAGTTTATACTTTTACTTATTTAACATCCATTTCACATCTCGTTTTCCCAGAGTGAACAGTGTCCTATTACGTACTTCCATTGCAAAGTATAATGCCCTCCCAACACAAGTTTACTCATTTATTTTTACTTGAAGCATTCTGATTTACTTATAGTAGTATTGTTAAGACACAAAACATTGGCTCCAAAATGAAACATGCTTATCTTTCTGTTTGCACTTCCCTCTTTGGCCAAAATCTGTGGTTCAGCGACAGTGGTCTGGCTGGATATGAGACAACGACCCCTCCATCCCATCCCAATCACACATACATAATCACAAAGCAGGTTTTTAGGATAATTTCTCCTTTCAATTTCCTGTTCCAGCTGATGCAAAGAACAATTCAAATGAATTACAGGTTGTTGTTTTTTTTTTTACAAAGACACCATTTGCTGATTACTAAGTTTTTTTGGTTGCACAGTTCTCAGATACTGTCAAAGTATCAAAGTGTTTCTACTGTAGTAGTCAATCTCAGTGCTCTTCTCAGTGCTCATAAATGCTTCTTTAAATTTTCCCAATTCTTAATTTAAACAAATGTCTTCATTTTCTTAATGAAAAAAACAAAAACAAAACACATTACACTATATCATTATTGTATTCGTTATATACAGCCCTTCAGTTTTTTGATTCAGTGATTCAGGTCATTTTCATTGTTCTACGTGACTTTTGACGAATCCATTGTCTGAATTAACCCTCCGTGGCTTTAGATAAATGAAGGACATTAGCATTTACATCATTGACTTGTTTATTGTTTATTTATTTTTGTACAGGGCACTCATTAGTCTAATTTCACTGCTGGGTATTAAACGGTTTTATTAGCAGATGAAGGAGACCTACTTTCAAGGACAGGCATTGGTAATCAGTTTTAGAAGTTCATTTATTTGAATAGCCCTTTGGAATCAGTTCCAGTGTAATTCACACCCTCTTCTGTAATAAATATGAAAGAATAACCTGGAAACAGTAATAATACAGTCAGTGGCCAGATAAAAATATTTATAATATGAGTAACACGATACTTGAATATCAAATATTGTGATTAGAATTCAGAACCTTTTAGGATCACAGAATGATCAGAACACGGTAGCCCTCTGTTCTTTGTGGATGTTTCTGAGTAGCCTGGACACCAACATGCTCAGGTAGGTGAAACCAGTACCAGCTCTGTCCAACTCCATTCTGGACAGGAAAGTGAAAAAGGGGCAGGGTCGACAAACTTGTTCCTACTCAGACATCGTGGTGGTCTTTGGCTGTGGTGAGATCCCTGCCAACCTGTGCCCTTGAGAGCCAGGAGCCACAAATATGTATTTAAAGCTTCCCCCAGGGATACCGTATAATTTGTTAAATATTACCTTCATAACCAGCAGTATTCCAGCATGAGTCTGGACAGCTCCAGAGTATGTAAAATTAATTTTAATTTTAATTTCAGCAACTGACGTTGAGCCACAGAGAATGTAATGTGGATTGCTGATTGCAGGTCTAACACAACACAGGGATTGTGTTAACCAAACAACCTCCCCCGGGTTTTAACGGGCGTATGCAAAGAGCCCACTGTACTAACGGCCAATGCAAAGCTGCAGCTTTGTTGCCAGCGCATTTCCATGATATTCATGACAAAAAGGCACGGATACCTCTGAAGTGCAAAGAAGCATTTCATTTGGCATTGGTCTTTGCACAATCTTTTGGGGTATATTGATTTGATCTACCCAGTCAAAAATATGTCAAATGCTGCCCCGGTCTAATGCATGTTTGGCTTAATATTTCCGTCAAAAAAAAGATCAGAATGGGGTAGGGCTTTATCACCTTTGAATAGCTCCAGGGCTTGCTCCATAGCACGTGGGTGCTAACACCAGACACTTACTGGTCTGTAACAGGTATCTGAAGAAGTCTTGAAGACCTGGAAGCCTTTTGGAACCCCCCGTCACCCTTTGGTAGTTCTGCTAGCAGCTGGTTATAGTTACAACAAATATTAAGGAAGTAGATTATCAAGAGTCACATGGTCTAAAAGGGATAAGTGGTGAAGGCATGATTCTGGAAGCTCAGTATTTTTTATTGGTGGATAAATAAATAAAAACTGAATCAGAATGGGTTTGCTTGAGCTAGACATGCTTTTTTTCATTGCAGTTGTAAATGGCCTCTTGTAGGTCAGATTGGTTGGCAGTCAATTTAATTCTTAGTTACAACTTTTCTGTTGCGAATAAGTGGCTGGGAACTTGAGTATATCCCCACACTCTGATACGATTGGGTAATATCCTACCAGCTGACACCGAAGGACGGGCACCATAGAGAAGCTGTTGTTGACATACCTGTAACATTAATGATTTTTCTACCTTTATAGATGTAATGCTTGTTTTTTTTTGCATTTGCTGGGTGAAGAGGAAACTGGTGACAGAGAGTGAGTGAGATCAGTGGGTTAATGGGACCGGACTGAAGACATAAGAAACCTCTATAAGTTTCTCTCCCTTTCCCATTGCAAATGCCGGTTTACAAAAAACAGCTTTACTTGTCTTTGTGGAAGTCGTTTTAGCTGTGCCCATTGTGTTTTGTGGGAAATCCTGGACAAATTCAATGGTAAAACTGTTATAGGTAAGCAGGCTTGTTTGAGGCAGGGAACTGAATACTGGCCCACGGCACAAAGAAAGGGGAAACACGATATTCCTCTTTCTGAGTCTCTGAGGGAGGGAAGCCACTTCCACTCTCCTGACTCCTTTGTCTCTTCCTCTGTGCCCCACCCCGCCTGCTTGAAGGGGCAACGGGGGAGTATCTCCTTCTGATTTCGGGCGTGGCCCTCGGGGGCCTCCGGTACCTCCATCATTGCCTCACCCTTCCGTCGCTGCTCAGGCTGTGGGGGGTTACGCATGCTTTTGCCGCTCCAGTGTCAGTGCTGATGCGTGGGTCTGTTCTGGGGGACAGTTGCCAGTGCTGAGTGGGCGGGGGGGGGCTCGGCTGTCCCATCAGGGACACGAGGGGTTAACAATTGTTGGTCACATTACAGGCCCCTGTCAGCAGGTCCCTTATCAAACCAGCTGCAGCCTTTCAACATCTGTGTGTGTGGGCAGCGCTGCCTGAGGTGGAGGAATGAAGTCCAGTGGAGCTTCCGTTACTCATTACGGTACGAGGATCTCGTTCCGCCTTTTCTGACAAAAGCAGAGAAACGAGCTCCTTCATTTAAATGTTTCTCGTCTTCTTCATATTCACATATTCAAGGCCTAAATGGGACACTAGTCTGGCAACCAAGGATCAATCATGTTACGTAACAGCACTGTGCCAAATAGGGGTTTGTTACAGATTAAATCAATGTCAGGCAGTATAAAACAGCTGAACTCAAAACAAAAGAGACGGCAAACCGTAAAAGGACTTCTTTGTTCCAACTTTCAGAAACCTCTTTACTCCCTCAGTATGTCAAGGACAAATTTATTTATTGTGACGGTTGAAAAATGTGTAGCCTGAGCTTATCTATGCACGTGTGTGTGTGTGTGTTTGTGTGTGTGTGTGTGTGTGTGTGTGTTTGTGTCTTGTCGTTGGAAGTAAAAGTCTCACATTCTTTATACGGTGCCCTGAAGTGAGCCTGTTGAGAAGGAAGACTAAAAGTGGAGGCACTAAGTAAAATAATTTACCACTTCCCGAGGACCTTATTGGCATATGCGTCAATGGTTGTGTAGCTTAAACTTACCTAAGAATGACTGATTTATATATGTTGTCGGGGAAACACTTTGTGGGGTTCCAGTGGCATACAGGGACACTTAGAGAGAGCATGGCCCTTTGCAGTTGATGAAAAGCAGGCCCGGGAGACTGACTGCAGTTTGTGCACGATGTTGATCAGGCGTCTATCTGCACAGATTGCTGCCTCAGCACAAGGTCCAGGCCACAAGAATGCCAGCCACAGACAGACTGGGTTGCACAGGCTGCAGGGACGCCATGTGTTCTGCAGTGTATATCCTCCGCCGGGACTCAGGAATGATCCTGCCTTCACAAGACTCTACGGCTGACGCCTAACCCACCCCCCCAGTGGCATACGAAGGTTCTGCTATCATACGGAATCATGGATCCAGCATTTTCTAAACACCGATTAAAAATATGGAAACCATTAAACATGTGAATTGGAAACATTCACAGCTAATAACAGGCCGATGTCCTTAGCTCAGGGAACCAATGGTACTCTTGTCTTGTCTCAGCTCCAGGGTTCAAACTCTTTTTTCCTGAACAAGATCTGCTACACCGGACACCTCAAAGGCACAAAAAAGAAGCTACAGCCTATTGGTGTAAAATAAGTTGTTCAAATAAGATCCCTGACCCCCCCCCCCCTCGCTCTCTCTCTCTCTCTCTCTCTCTCTTTCTCTCGCTCTATGTCTCTCTCTTTCTCTGTCTGTCCGAACGGTGGAGGTGGAATAATATGCTAGAAATCGTTTAATTGCTGACAACATGCAACCCAGAAAGTGCATTGCAACTAATACATTTGACAACGCCCCACTATTTGTTATTTTATAGTTTTGACTGCCTTTAGAGAAAAGCTTACAACAGCCTTAGTTTTGCTAATCGGATCTCTGATTTTTGGCATGTCTTGTGATATTGTGGGATGAATAAGAACCTTCTCCTCATCACCTAGTTACGCCTGGCATGAATTTCCCCAGCTTCTGTCCCGTGGCAACATCATCGATACATAGGAATCATTTCCAGTAAATTCCAATAACTATGATGAGAAATCATGCAGTCGTGAGGAATGGTTTCCATCAGACTGGGAGAGGAGAGGTGGCGGGTCTCAGAAGCAGAGGGTCATTGCAGGTAGCGGTGTGTAAAAATAGCAAAAAAAATTTATTTCTGGAGCAAGTTTGTAGCTGCAGTCTGATTCTCTTTATCCTTTCGCTCCACTTCCTGCGTTAATGATTGATTCTCCTGCTCCACTGAACGTTGTGGCCTTTGTACTAGCGTTTAATGAGATGGGCCAAGCTCCCGCACTCAGCATTAATTCTGTGGGATCCACGGGTCCCCTTTAAACGCCACTGATCAAAAACTCCTCTCCTTTTCCGATCGTTGGGGGCGTCCCGTCCCGTCCCGTCCCGGCTGAGGGGCAGGGTCAGGAGAACACTCGCCCGTCGCGCTGCGCTCCTTTCAGTGGCTCCCGGTTAATGACCAACACGTGTGGTGGATCCCTGACCTCTGACCCCCAGCGAACAGGACTGCTGTGGCATGTGACGCGTGAGAGCCGCTCTCTTCCAGGCCACAGTTTTAAAGGGCCCCTGGAAGATGAACGGAGTGCCTACTGTGCTGCCCCCTGTTACGCCTGACATTCTTGCGAGATCCTACACCACAGGTGCCTTACATCTGCCCCCCAAAATAAGGGTACATCCGCATATACCTGACAATAGGATACAGCCTCAAGTGTTTCTTCCTTTACAGGTTACCTTGGGCCAATCTGATCACCAACTTTAAGCAACATTGAATGTGTGTGGGGGGGGGGGGGGTGAACCATGTGTTTGAAAAAAAATCTGCTCTACTTATGTCTAGTGAACTATTTACATATAGATTGAGGAACTGTAACTTAAAGTGAGTGTATATGATAAACTGAGAAATGGCAAAAACTTTGTTTGTTTTTTTAAACTAAGTGTCCTGTTTACAGCAGCAGCACAATAAAATGCTTGTCCAGAGTCTTCTAATCAATAGATACACTGTGAAGTAAATATACACTGTTTATAAGCTGTATTTGAAAGCAGTGTCAAGGCATCCTAAACAATTCATCATCAAAAATTCACCATAAAAAATTCATTTACAAAGCTACTATGGTTTCCCCTATGGTTCATTTACTGGAAAAAAACTAAAACTCCACGGAAACACTCCACGGATCCTTTTAAATACCAGGCGGCCTCTTAAGTCTCGTATCCCATAAACCTGCCGCTTGTGTTAAATCCACTAATCCGCCCCAAAAGCGCATTCTGACATGTGCATCCCTTCGCCTCTTCCCCTGGCCGGGCCGGGCCTGGCACGCTTGCTGGGTCATTGACCCTCGGTGGGTCTGTGTGTGAGTCTGTGAGTCTGTGTGTGAGTCTGCGTGTGGGTCACTGTGTGTGTGTGTGTTTGTGTCTTTGTGTGAGTCTGTGAGTCTGTGTGTGAGTCTGCGTGTGGGTCTGTGAGTCTTTGTATGTGAGTCTGCGTGTGGGTCAGTGTATGTGTGTGTGTGTGTGTGTGTGTGTCTTTGTGTGAGTCTGTGAGTCTGTGTGTGGGTCTGTGTGTGTGTGTGTCTTTGTGTGAGTCTGTGTGTGGGTCTGTGTGTATGTTTGTCTCTGTGTGTGTGAGTCTGTGCGTGTGTCTTTGTGTGAGTCTATGTGCATGTGTGGGTGTGCGTGTGTGTGTGTGTGTGTGTGTGTGTGTCTGTGTGTGTGTGTGTGTGTGTGTGTGTGAGTCTGTGAGTCTGTGTGTGGGTCTGTGTGTATGTTTGTCTCTGTGTGTGTGAGTCTGTGCGTGTGTCTTTGTGTGAGTCT
>JAOVYW010000034.1:896915-911957 GCA_025775045.1 Hiodon tergisus
TGGAATCTGATTAAACTTGAATAGAGTACAATGGGTTTGTGTGGATCAGCTATTCAAATATTGCACTTTTTGAAAAAAAACGAAATATAATATTGATCGAAATTACACAGCACGGGTCCTACTTAGCTGATTAGTAGGTTGGTAGCTGAAGAACCCTTTTCTTTTCAAGACTGAGATCATATACTGGAAGGTTTGCCAATAGGGACTTAAACCGTGAAATATTTGTCTGTGCTGTGTTTGAATCAAATGAATGAAATTGACTGTTAGCAGGCTATGTAACACACCATGTTTGAGGTGTCTCCCCTCTGTAATTTACAGATGTCCCGTACGGCATACTTCCCTGGTAATGGCTTCCTTGGCTCCTCAGCCAAGATAAATCCCTTTGAATCCTTTGAGGCAGGATTTAATTTCCGCACCCTTCAGCCCAGTGGTCTGCTGTTCTACCACAACGAAGGGGTGCGTACTGCTGTGTCTTCGCTGTCGCGTTGGTCCTTCGATCTCACTATGTGTGTTGTTGCGTATGTAATGTCGTGTACCGTCGTCATGCCATGTCTTGACTGCTGCGTTGTCTTCACTGTCATGCTCACTGTCTACAGCGTCATGTTGGGTCTTTGCAGCGCGCATTTTTCAGAAAATGTGAACTGCCATTTTAGTCGAGAGGGCAATGGCGGTTAACGTCACACTCTCTGTCCGCCAGGCCGATGAGTTCTCCATCTTGCTTGAGAATGGCGCAGTTGTGCTGAACTCCAGAGGAACCAGAGTCAAGTCTCACAAGAAACAATACAATGATGGAAAACTTCATTTTCTAGTAGCCTCGGTCTCTAATAAAAAGTAAGTCTGAATTTGTGTGCTACTATTTACAATAAATTGGCTGTTAATTAATCATTTGTGATTGGAGGATAGGTTCATTATTAGGTTAAATATTTACCCAGTTTAATTTAAATCATCACCATCAGAGACTTATGGGGCATCACCCAAGAGTAACAAAAGCCATTAAATGGGTTAGGTATTTTTCATCAGGATTGGAAATGACTACACAATAAAGCCCAGTGATGATAAGTACATAGAAATAGAACCGAATGGGTCTTGTTGCAGCATGTGTTTCTTGGTTTTACCAGCAGCCCACGTAGCTTTGACATTTCGGCTACTGACTGAATTCCCTCAGGTACCAACTGATTGTCGATGACAAGGATAAACAGGACAAGAACCGCGCCGGCTCATCTCAGTCAGTGGCAGCCACCTCCCACAGAAACTTCTACTTTGGGGGCTCCTCTACCAGTAGCATCAGGAACTTCACAGGCTGTCTCAGCCATGCCTACATCAGCAGGTGAGTGTTACAACACCTAGCGAGGTGACGACCCATCATTAGCGCGCACACGGTGCAGGAACATTTGTGTGAGGCACACTCCACAGCTTGATCTCAAGCTGCTTTGTCTCGTGATTACTGTCCATCAACACAACCAAAGAAGCTGATCATCTGGCGCAAACGTCTTAGCTTAGTACATTTTAGTGTTAGGTCCCATTTTCAAACGGAGTTGCAGGCGCAATGAGGAGGGATGCGTTCTGGATTCCCACCGATACAGCGTGCAAGTGCTGCATTAATCTCCACAGGCAGGACAGGGACATCGAGCCAGAGGACTTCCAGAGGTATACAGAGAAGGTCCAGGCCTCTCTTCAGGACTGTCCTGTGCAGAGACCACCAGCGACACTGAAACTAAAACGGAGCAGGCTACTCTATCCTGGCCATCCCAGGAAGGTAAGGGTATATTAAACAAGGTGGGCAGACCCACCACAGGCTGATTTGGTTTACAGTTGCTTGTGAAATCCAGTATATGGGATCTTGGACTCTGTTCACACTTACTGTTTTGGATGACATAGGGTTACCTTATTGCATATGTGAGTGCACTAAAACTTTACCAAAGGCCCTGGGTCGGCTTTTTGAGTTTGTAGTTTTTTGTCCGACCTATCTGTGCGTGAATGCAGCGAATGCGCTGGGTCCAAGTCAGGTTTTTATCTTATTTCTACAAATGTGTTATAAATGTTTTACTACTACAACCAAGTTGTAATGTTACAGTGTAAAATGGCGGTGTGAATTTTTCCAAAAGTTTCAAATGAGCTATGGAAGCTTATTATGATTGCAGGTGAAAATGCTAATGTCGTTAGCCTGTTGTGACTGGGAGAGCATAGTGGTGGTGCAGAATTGGCAGTACCCCACTCTGACTGGGGTGGGTGAAACAGGCAGAGTTTCTCTCAGCTCGTAGCTAACCAGCTTCTCCTGGCGGCTTCCTGTGCCGTCGAGAGGGACATGCCTCTTCTCCAATCGATGCTGAACCCCTTGTTCGGGCTGTGAAGCCTGCGTAGTGTTAAATAGATGGATGGCTTACAGAAAAGTAGGATTAAAAGAGACCTGTTGTACTTCCTCACTGATACCGCAAAACGGTGATGTGGCCAATTAATTAACAAGCTGGTCTTTGAAGTGTGGCGCTAGAATTGTTTTTATAATTGCCGTACACCATTCTGTGCATTTAAAAGTCCCAAACTAATCCCTAAAACTAGTCCCAAAATAATGAAGTAATTCCTCTAACTCATCAACCGCGTTTATTGGTGTGTCACAAAGCGTGTCTTGTGCCTGTTTGTTCCAGGGTGGACCTTCAGGTTGTTTAAATGGGCCCAAATCTGTACACTGCAGTATTTGCAACAGGGTTTATGTTTTGTCGCCAGTCACAGAGGAAATCCAGCATTTCAGTTCGAGACTGGACCCTGACCACTTTGACATCTTTAAGCATTTGCATTGGAAATACTCACGCATTTGATATTTGCATTTGTTAATGTGCTGTCAGTGATATTATCATTGATACCATTAGACAGGTCTGCAGGGATGATCTCCTCCTCTGGCTACATTTGCTCAGTTTACACAAAACAGTAATGTTGCTGATTTTTTCCACTGTCAATCATTACAGCATTGTTGCGTTAAAGTGGATAAACATATGACTGGATGCGTTTGAAGTGTATTTGTGATAATCATTGTATTTTGCTTTATTTTAAATGTGTTTATGGCATTTATTTAAAATGAACCGACCTTGCACAGAAACCTGAAATTGCCCGCCAACAGGTCTAAATGTATACCAAAATCCTCAGAATGAAACTTTTACCAGCACAATAAGAAAATGTTCCACCCAATCTGGAAAACAGGTCTTAATAACTGAGGACAGAAGAAGAATAACCAATTACTTATCAGACTATTGCTGACACCTAGTGGCCGGACACGAAGGGCATCTCCTTACATATTGTCTTCAGGTATTGGGCATTTCCCTAACTTGAAAGCGACTACCTGATCAGGTTTTATATCTTGCATTCTTTGCCGAAAGTACTTAGCGAGTCTGCCTCATACACATTTTTTCAGTTTTTGCTAGCTCCATAGATATTACTGCGACTTGGGGTTATGTCGGAACGTGAAAATATCGGCGCCACCCAGTGGGAATCCCAGGCAATCTCGGGCACGTAATATACGTACAAATATTGATAATATTTATTCGTTATTCGTTGATGGATATTAGTCATGTTGTGTATATATAAGTGCATTGATTATTTATGATTATATAAACAAAAGCATACAAACAATATGTGGGTCTATTTTAATCAACACCGTGCCATGCAAGGCTACATATATGGCAAAATACCCGGATGTTAGTTTCTGCATCATCGTACATGGAAAAGTACTTGAAAGTCCTTGAATTTCGTTTACCTAAGTCTGTAATGAACCCTGGATTCCGAAAACGCTAGTGGTTGGAATTTCCAAAAAATTATTATAATCATAAATAAATAACAGAATGAAGGTTTTCTGAAGTTCCACTAAAAATCCCTGCTGATGAAGATATTCTGGCACTTTGCTATAAAATTTAAGGCTCAAACAGAAAATCCATTAACATATTCTTTAAGTCTGTATTATTCACATATAAATAATCTACATATTGTATACTTGCTATAGTTGGCAGAAACAAAACTACTTCTGCTTCTAAATGAAGGGAGTATTGCTTCCAGGTGAGTCCAGATAATACCAGCTTCCTTGAAGACCTTGATGGTCCGCAGAGTGACCTCCAGGAACCAGCCGAGACAGAAACCAATCCCTGCTATTTGTCCCCAAAGCCTCGCTCTACCCATCATGCCTACCATTATGGGGGCACAGGCAACAGCCGACAGGAGTATATGGACATCCCAGAATCCTTCGATGAGAGGTCAGTCAGTTTATGTATGCACATTCCTGGTACATTCCTGGGTGGTTTCCCATTGTAATAAAGGTAGGTGACTTGACCTTGAGTTAGCCTTAGATTAAAGCCTAAGATTGGTACATTGGTGTCTTTTACAGGTCCCACTTCTCTTTCTCTGTGAAGACTCGCTCATCCTTTGGGCTTGTCCTTTATGCGTCGGACCAAGATGAGGACAACTACATTGCTCTGTTCCTGGCCCACGGGAAGCTGGTGTACACCTTCAACATGGGCCACCACAAAATCAAGATAAAAAGCCTGGAAAAGTTTAACGATGGACTATGGCATGATGCAAGTAGTCCTTTCCTTGAGCAAGCATGCTGTCAGCTCAATAGATTCCTTCCCCGGAGTAACCCTTCTCTCCCTGTAGGTCATTATAATCCGTGATGGAAGCGTAGGCCGATTGAAAATCGATGGTTTAAAAGTTCTGGAGGGTCAAGCCCCTGGCACCAATGTCTCCTGGCACGTGAGCGGCCCCCTCTATGTGGGAGGGGTGCCCCCAGGGAAGGCACATAAAAACATACAGGTAAAGTAACTCTGAGAGCAGTGTGTTCGAGTGGGGGCCAGGGTAGGGGATAAATGAGTATTACACGGCGAGGACAACATTCCTGCACTTGGTCAGGGTTTTATGCTGTGGATGTGATCACACCAACCCTCCTTCTGTGCCCTTCAGAGAAACTCGGCATACAGCTTCACCGGCTGCATGAGGAACCTCCAGCTGAACGGCCTATGGCTGTCTTCCGCACCACAGACGTTTGGGGTCACCCCATGCTTTGAGGGGCTGATGGAGACTGGGACCTACTTCTCAACAGAGGGAGGATATGTGGTCTTGGGTAATACACTGTCTTCCCTCTGCCAAAGTTGAATTACTTCCATGCTCTAAGTGGACTTAGCAAACCCTGTGGTTTTCAAAAACAGTCTGCATGTATTGTACTTTGTTTTCTTCAGATGAAACACTGAAGACAAGTACTTTGAAATTATGTACTTCCAAAAAAACGAAGGAGGTCATTTTAACTGCCTTAATTTTTAATGGTCCTCGATAAGGTCGAAAGTAACCTCACGAACACTACTTCAACCTATGTGACTGGACATTTTAGTTTCTGGAAAATATCTCGGCTGAGCAGAGATCAAAATTCCTATTAGGATCCTTGAACATGATATCCACTTAGCAACGGTGGTAGAAATGCGGACTGATGGAAAGAGAAGGGTGAGAAGGATAGGCCCCAAGGTCCTGGGAACAGGGCTGCAGCTGTTGAATAAGCGCAGAACAATTTGGCACCATACTGTGGCCATTTAAGTTTCACACGTGCACATACCTTTGGACCCGAAATGCAGTGAAACATTCCATGTTAGTGGCATTGGTTGTGAGGCTCAGCATAGGGTTAGGAAGCACATGACCTGTTCTTTTTCCCCACCTGCAGACGACTCTTTCAACCTGGGGCCGAAGTTTGTGCTCGTGCTGGAAGTTCGCCCCCGTGTGGCCTCCGGGGTGCTGCTTCACGTTCAGACCACTGAGGTGGAGTATCTCAATATTTACATCCATCAAGGAGAGGTGAGCAGAACACACACCGCATTGATGAAGCACGTGTTTCTGTAAGAGTTCAGTCATAGTGGCTGGATTTTCACAATGAAAATGCCAACGCAGGTAGTGGTCCTGCTGAACAACGGAATCCGGGAATTCTCTGCACGCGTGTCTCCCAAACTGGGCATCTGTGATGGCAGTTGGCACAGAATCACAGGTGAGTGTAAAAAGCAATGTCAGATCACAGTTTCTACCAATCTGTGTGTCTGTCACACACTCTCTCTGTTTGAAACTAAGACAGATCCGCCCCATTTAAAGTGCATGTTCTCTTTGCTTTGTTTCCTGCTCACAGTCATCCGAGATTTCAACGTTGTGCAACTTGAAATGGATTCAAAGGTTAACCACGTCGTAGGGCCTGTCAACCCGGGAGCTATGGACACCAAGAGCCCTGTGTTTATTGGAGGGGCCCCAGGTTGGTAACAGATCTACTGTAATCCGGTAGTTTTCCAGTGCAATTTCCTTCATTGTATTACTGTACAGTGCCGGCTTCTGTTTAGTATTAAATTTAGACTCCCCTGATTCCAAGATAATTCATCTTCACATGATATGTGTATAATAACATAAGTACAAATTATATGAGTAATGGAGTCTAGTAAAGAGGAGGAAAACTACTAATTCAATTAATGTATGAGATTTTTAATGGGTTGAGTCATAAACAGTGCAGTGCTCCAACTAGTTTAATAATCATATTTTTGCATTGCACTTCCTAATGTTGGATATTTATACATTAATACAGAAAATGACCATCACTTTGACTAATTAAAAGTGTGTTATTAAACTAAACAGTCCTCCTCTTCCCACATTTCCCCACAGCTTCTCTGCTCCCACAGACCTTAGCAACCAGCAGGCCTTACACAGGCTGCGTAAGAAACCTGGTGGTCAATGAATCCCAGGTCAGCCTCAGCAAGGCGGCCCTGGTCAATGGGGCCGTCAATGTGGGCTCCTGTCCAGCGGCCTAACGTCTGGCCAATCCTGAACAGCTACTCTTGCTACACATTAGCAAGGTTGAGCATTTCCAAATCTGTTCCTGCGGTTCCCCCTAAAAAATAAAAAACAAAAGCATGAAACTGGGCATTGTCACTGTCTCTCGGTTGTAATCACTGGTATCATTACTTTCACTTGCATACATTTACTCTCTCCCTTATGGCTTTGAGTTAGCTAACAACAATAAACTTGCTCCAAATACAGTATAAATATTTCTTTCCCAGGAAAGTTAGGAATATGTACTATCTGTCATCTGATCAATCTGATCATCAACGATAAACCTGATTTCCACATTTTTTCACATTGACCTTCTTACAATCAAATATCAAAAGTGACTAAACATGAATATTTAACTGGCCTGTTATTTCAGATATTACCACATGCCCCCACAGAGTTTTTATAAATTAAAGAATAAAGTTTTTTGTGGTTTGATAAGAGAAAGTAAAAAAAAAAAAAGGTTACACTTTCTTTACAAAGGATTGAAGACAATGCTTTCATGCTTTGGTTGAGCACTTAATTGTTTTTATATATATATATATATAATCTTAATGCAGAAACAATTACAATTAATTCTGCTCTGTTTTTAATGTCTTTTCACAGGTTTTGTGCTGAACCCAATAAAAGCTTTTAAAAATGTCTTGCTGCTGATTCTTATGTGTAAACCCCCCTCTAATCTGGACACCTTTTTCATTTAATTTTAGAAGTCTAGAATTTAGATTAAAATGAACTCATTTTATGCATGCGATTCCGAATGTAAGGGACAAATCGAAGCGCAACAAACCGTTCTGCAGTGATTAGCATTGAGTAATTGACATTTTAGGCTAACCAAAGGAAGATACATTACATCTACATTAAGGTTAACGCGATCATACCAGGATCACATTAACTAGTTCAAAAGGTTTTACGAATCCTGCCATTCAAATAGTGACATGTGGTACCCAATGCACCACACTGAGGGTTAAGGCGCCTTTTAGTAGTGATTCATAACTTCTTGAGAATTAGGGTGTTTTAGCATGTCCAAGACGCAAGTCCGCAAAGAAAGTCGAGCCCCCGAAATATTTATCTGTCTATTATTTACGGCATTTAGTGTTTTCCCTTGTGTGTAGTTTTATAAGGCTGTTTTACGTTGCATCTCATGCAGTCAAACCCAAGGAGCGACGATTAAACACAGTGGTCAGCCATTCATACAGTTATGAGAAATGGGTGCCCCAAAGTACCCCGCCTCCAGCCCAACTCTGCCCTATGCTTCTTTTCAGATTTCATAGGTACTCGTCTCCAATAGTTAGATGAAGTACCAGTGTAGTCTTAATGTCCACCACAAACTATGTGAATACGCTGCCATCTGGTGTAGATCTAGTATATACAGCTGAAACTCTGCTTGTAGTCTTTTGTGGCTGACAACCACCCCTTTTCATGTAATTTGACTCAAGAGAAATAGAGCAGAACGACTGAGGTGGAAAAAGATGGATACAGTTCAGCGTCTCTCTGGTATCTATGATATACGTCATCAACAAACGACGAGTTTTCTTGAACTGGTGGCGCGGAAACTGTAAAAGCCAACTAACGTTATGGCGCCGATTAGAGAAATATAAACAAACATTGGAACTATGTAACGGCTGTTTTAAATCTAATAATTAAAATTATATATTACTTTGTTTTGTTGTGTTCTACTAAAGTAGTAAATAAATAAAAATGACACAGTCTGTAATTATTCAAGGTAAGTGAAACATTGACGTTTGAGAAATATAGTTATATTATAGATCAACTTCGGCCAGCCTAGCTACTTATAGATGGGATAGCATATTTAAAATGTGTTAAAGACAATATAAAAGAACATTTACCATGATACCATACATTAGTGTGTTATTAACTGAGCACTTGCCATGATTATTGAATATGAAGTGCAGTGAATGCAGTCTTCATTTAATCTGTTGTAGCATATATTCATATGCCACCTTTAACCCAGGGTATTAGAAAAAATAAAAGTAATAATTGTCCTTTCTTATTATCTTCATTGTAGGCATGTGTCAGTAATGTTTAAGAAAAATGTTAAGTGAAATCCATAAGCAAGATAAGCTAATTTAATGAATAAATGATTAAAAATTATACCTGCATTAATTCAAGTCATTACATGATGTTTCACAGTTGGCCAGTGTGGGAATCAGATTGGCTGCAGATTCTGGGATCTGGCTTTAAGAGAACATGCTTATGTCAATAAAGTAAGTATGAATAGTGATATGTAATGTAGTATTGGATATATTGCATGTCTGTGAACAGTGAGAATAAGATGTCCATTGTGTTGAGCATATTTGCATGAAGTGGCGTTCAAAAACAAACAAATTGGCCATTTATTTGACAGACTGAGACCCAGGATCTGGAATTTGTAGCTTTGAAGATGTATTATATTTTGTTATGACACAAAGTATTGTGCGTATGTCTAATATTACATTTTATTTTATTGATTTAGAAAGGAAATTATGATGAAGCATTGAGCAGTTTCTTTAGGAATGTTGACACAAGGTAATTCATGTTTTAGTCTTTGTGCATTAGAAATGCATGTGAAAATAAGTCTGCATTCTGCTCAGATGTTAACTGAAAATACTGTTGCCTTTGTTTCTCTCCAGGGGAAATAATGGGGAAGGCAGTGACATTGTTGGTGGGAAGGTTAGATTTCTCAAGGCCAGGGTAGGAGATAGCCCTTTTTGTTTCTGCTTGGCGGACCAGTCTGCGATGGTTTCCCACGCTAACATCTGGCTTACCTCCTCTCCAGGCCGTGCTCATTGACATGGAGGAAGGTGTGGTGAATGAGATCCTGCAGGGGCCGCTCAGAGATGTTTTTGACAGCACACAGCTCATCACGGACGTGTCCGGATCTGGCAACAACTGGTGAGAGTTTTGTGAGCAGTCCTGATGTAAACCGTCCACCACACCTGCCTGCTTTGTTGACATATTATAATGAAAAGTATTTCCTTTTTGTCATAAATTTCAAACACTTAAATTAATTATAAAAAAACAAACAATGTAATCAAACTACTCCAGTAGTTTCTGTCTACATGACACATAATTAAGTAATACTATGCCAGATGAAGTAAGAGCTTCAAAAGCCTGCAGGGCTGATTGTAAAATGTGGGCAATAAAAATTAAATTGACAGTTATGTCTTTGCAATATTGATTTATGGGTCGCTAAAACACAGGAATCTAGCAGAGCTGGTGACCTGTATTGTCTCCTATCCCAGGGCTGTGGGGCACAAGTTGTACGGGTCGGCGTGCCAGGAGGATATAGTGGAGAAGGTTCGTCGGGCAGCGGAGCACTGTGACTGCCTTCAGTGCTTCTTCATCATTCATTCCATGGGTGGAGGTGAGGTTTGCATTCACGTGGTGTTAACACGGTGTTGAACGTGTAACCCCAATGGACCAAGGCCCCCAGTCATATTGACATTCCTGTGTTGACTTTCCTTCAATACTGCACTGTTTCCATCCTCGTTTTGGCGAACTTTTTAAAACCTGATTTGTTTTCTCATTGTTTATTTCTCCAAGGAACTGGATCTGGTCTGGGAACCTGTGTGCTAAACCTCCTGCAGGACGAATTCCCTGAGATCTACAGGATCGTCACAGCGGTGTACCCTTCGGCAGAAGATGATGTCATCACCTCACCATACAACAGTGTCCTGGCCATGCGTGAGCTGACGGAACACGCAGACTGCGTTCTGCCAGTGGAGAACCAGGCAAGGGCAACTTGTGTCAAACTACTGGTGTCGTGGTTTAAATGGCTTAGTCGAGATGCTTCAGAACAAAGATGTATGAAGATTTTTCCCATGTTATCTTTTTAACTGGTCCCCAGTCCTTGGTTGACATTGTGAACAAGATCAAGCACATGGTCCAAGCTGGGAAGCCCGGTTCTGTGGTCAAGAAGGACAGCACTCTCATATCGGGATGGAGTGGGGTCAGTGGAGTGGAGAAGCCCTTTGATGCCATGAACAACATTGTAGCGAATCTGCTGCTTAACCTTACCAGGTACTGATGGCAGTGTCACTTATCTTGCCAAGAGAGAAGGCTTTAATGTCTAAATACCATCGGTACTGCTTTTAGTTTTATGACGAGTCTTTCCTGTATTGGGAAGATCAAAGGCAAGGTGTCAAAAGAACTGCACCTACACCTGCTAGTTTTGCTGTCCAGACTTGCCGGGAGTTCCATTGTTTGGTTGTTGTTTCTTCAGCTCTGCACGTTTCGAGGGCTCCCTCAACATGGATCTGAACGAAATCGCCATGAATCTGGTGCCCTTTCCACGACTGCACTACCTGGTGTCCAGTCTCACCCCATTGTACACCCTGGCAGACGTCAATGTCCCCACACGGAGGTCTCCTAGCCCCTTGACTTGTCTACTGACCCTGTTTGAACTGTTCAGCCTGCCACCAACCTGTGTAAAAGGGCTCCTTATTTACAGTGAATGAGAGCATTTTTTCAAATGTGTTGTACTATAATGCAGTGATACTGATTCATTATGGTAATTTAAGAAACAAAGTAACATTTCTGTTGGCATTGGAACACAAAGAATGAATCGTTTTTAAATCGTCCTTCATAGTCCTATTTTGCCTTTAAGCCCACATGGTTGTTGTCATGCTAGAAATGTAAATCTGTGTAATGGGCTTATGTACCATTAGGATTGCATTATCGTGTATTTTGTCAGTAAAAAAAATTACAATCCGCGTTGTTAATTTTCGACATAATTTATCTAAAGATCCATCTGCTCGTGTTACTGTAGACTGTCAAGGATGAAGCAAGGGCAGTTGGCCTGAAGTGTGTATTGTGTTCTGCTGTTGAGTCAGGCTGGATCAGATGTTCACCGATGCCTTCAGTAAAGACCACCAGCTTATTCGGGCAGACCCCAAACACAGCCTCTACCTGGCCTGTGCCCTCGTGGTGCGGGGAAACGTGCAGGTGTCGGACCTCCGCCGGAACATCGAGAGGTGAGGCGCATGCTCCAAAATAACCTTCCCTCTCCCTCATGGGCCCAAATATAAGACCATATCCAAGGTTTCTGAAGTATTACCTTCAAAACCACTCAGCTGTAACAATGAGACCATTCACTTCACAGTGTTGGTGCTGTGCTTTCTGACTGTTGGCCAAGGGAATAAGTAGGCGGTATGAAAGCACGTTTCTGAGCATTACTGAAGTGAAAGTGAAGGATGTCAACAAGACCAACTACGACCATCTGATTAATTGAATTGAAATTAACTGAACTATGAAAGCGTAGCCTGTGTTGGTTTTGGATATTGTGAATGTAGATATCTTCCCTTCCCTACACAGGTTGAAGCCCTCACTTCCGTTCGTCTCCTGGAACCTGGAGGGCTGGAAGACGGGGCTCTGTTCGGTGCCCCCTGTGGGCCACACACACTCATTGCTGGCCCTGGCCAACAACACTTGCGTGAAGCGCACCTTTACAGACCTAAAGGGCCGTTTCATGAAGCTCTATAACAAAAAGGTAAAAGGCCACCGGGTGGCATTATATCACCTCCCTGGGCTCCTGTTCCAAAGCTCAAAATCGTAAAATGATACAGTCATGGTGAAACTATTTTTACAATAATGTCTCCATGCCTGGAAAATAGCTCACAATAAACCCTTCTCTCTTACCCTGGGCCACTGGTTATCACCAGTGTCTAGACATTGTTTCCGCTGTTTGCAGTCAGTGAACGTTATCCTATGTGGGCTGTGTCTACGGTACACTTAGGCCTTTTCTTCTTCTAGGCCCACCTACATCACTACCTGCATGTTGAGGGTATGGAGCCAAGCTGTTTCACAGAGGCCATATCCTCCCTATCCTCGCTGGTGGAGGAGTATAATCAGCTGGACGCCACTAAGGGGGTGTTTATGCCTGATGCACCCAGGCTCAGAATAGCCCCATGAAGGTTTGTGTGTATGTGTGTATGTGTAAATGCAACACATTTTCTTGGAGTAAACACTTTATTTACACGTCAAAAAGCACTTTAGATCTGGTCTTGAAACTAATTTGTGTCATTGGATGGTTTCCCTTTTAACACAATAAACGTGAATAGTTTTATACTATTATAAAGCAGTATGTTTCTATCAATACATATAATTTATGACCAATGCTAATTTTCAAAATAAATATTCAAGTTAAATGGTTGACAGGTAAACTAACTTCTAAATGCTACCGAATAGACAAAAATATAAAAGTTGTAAGGTAAATGGTTTTTGTTCTTGAATGCAAACAATTGTACGCGTGCCTTAAATTATATGTGTAAAACTTACATTCGCAATTTTTTCACGGAAATTTCTGGGTTTTTAAGCCCAGATTTAGAATATAGCCTGCATTTTACACTTACTTATAACAAAATACACTCCCATTATCCGTAATTTATATCCTCTAAATATTCCTTTACTGTCTACAATACTGGCTAATAACTTTAATTACCGCTATGGGCTGATTGAAAGTGGTGAAACATTACTAAAATGAGACACCTTCCATTAATATTTTTAATCTTTCAAATAATTTAACATTTAGTTAATGTAGAATTTATATTTGTTTGTGAAAAGTCAGAAATGTAGAATTTGGATTTGGATTACAGCTTTGGATTTAGGATATAAATTCAAATTTAATTTTTATTGTGTAATCAATTTGGGGTTTATTTTAAAATAAGTTTAGATGTTAAGATTAGTACATTTTTGTAATAAGTGAATGTAAAATGCCATATATGTGTGTTTAATAAATCAGGAGAAATTATCATGGAAATTTGCTGGCACATGTTAAATGTATCCTGAAACAATACAAAAATGAATGAAAATACCTCCTCTGAAATGTTAATGTCCATTGTCTTGGTGAAGTGTAGGCTAATTCTAGGTGTTTTGTAGTGGTATCATGAGTGTGGGATTGTGAGAGGTTTAACATAGTAAATAGACTATAGTATCTCAGAAACTACAAATGGCCACCATGCTACAATCCTCCTAAAATAAGCTACGTATTTATACTTGTATGGTGGAAACTAATAAACCTCTTGACTTATTTACAACTAAATGAATCTGAAGCCCTTTCATAAATGTTTTCACACATTTGCTTCTTTCATTATATGTTTGTTGTGGATATGCAGATATTCACCTGAGTTTTTTTTGGCAATGTTTAGCGTGTTATTTATGCCCGTGACAAAACGAGCATGTCAGCCAAATGCCGACTGCTTAACCGTCGTTTGTCTTCAAAGCGTAAAGTACAGAAATTAAGCTTAAAGCAGGGTGGGGGAACAAACTCGTGTGTATACATGTCATGTAAACAACTTAACCAAAAAAAGTCTCTTGTTAAAAACCTGAGTTGCACATTGTCCTTATGAAACAAGGATTTCAATGTCCGACATGTTAGATTGCATGTTAGATTGAGTTGTTTTACCCTTTGGCACATAGGCTGGCACCAAATCAAAAGTTTGGCAACCGGCTAACCCGCTAAACTGTTTTTAATAGCTTTTTCTTTTTATGAGTGGACGAAATAAGCTACAATAAAAAGAAAGGCGCTATTAAAGACATCTAGTAAGTTTGACAGCACTGTCGAAAACGTCACCGAAATACTGACCGCGGTCTATTCAACACAACTCCCTAGGCATCTTCTGCCTTATACTCCAGGATCTTCTGAAACGGTGCTTTGTTTTGGAGTGGGAGTGGAGTGGGGTTGTTGGAGAAGAAGCACTGCTGAGGTAGAGAAACGGCGAGTCCTACAGGAAGTGCAGCTCCGCGAACATGTCCCCAGGGTCGCTGCATTTCTTCTGACACACGCAGGACACGATCCACTGCATCCTCCAGTGGACGGTGCCTCCGGCCGCACAGCTGAACTGCACGGACACCATGCGCGACTTGTTGGGCACGCAGCAGCGCTTGTCTCGACAGACGCCGCAGTAGGTGGGCTGGTACCGCTGGGTGCTGGTGCAGCCGGACAGCGTCAGCCTCTCTGCCTTCTTTGCCTGAAACTTGGGACGGCAGGTCTTGCCTCTTGGGATCTGAGAACAAACAGAAGACGTACTCCAGCTCAAAAGTGTTGTGAAATGGTAGTTAAACGTTCCTCAGTCTTGCTGTGTGTATGCCTTGTAGTGGAATTGCTGACGTCAACTATTATAATAAATAAACAAACGCATACGCTTTGTAACCTCTTGCAAGGTGATTTACCTAAGTTTCTTTAAAGTACACGCGTGTGTGTGTGTGTGTGTGTGTGTG
>JAOVYW010000034.1:912057-947994 GCA_025775045.1 Hiodon tergisus
GTGTGTGTGTGTGTGTGTGTGTGTGAGAGAGAGCATTACCACAGGGAACACGAGAAGTTTAGGTTTGTCCCGGATTAACAGCACTACCATTGACACCATGCACAGACGGACAGCGGCCACCTTGACGCTCTGCAGCTGGTTCTGTTCACACGGCCGGAGTAGGCATAGCCGGCGGTCCTTCCGCATCTCACACTTGCTGTTGTCGTTGTTGACCCGGACGGAGATGCCGAGCCCACAGGTCCGAGAGCACTGGCTCCAGGGTGTCGTTTGGACCAGGCAGTTCTTCTTCCAGGCTAAAGGATGATCCCTGTAAGCTTTCATTATTACAGTTAAAGGTGCACCATATGAACGCTTTCTCGGCACGGTCACAAAGTGTGATGTTAAGGCTTTTCATTGCACATGCAAATGGGGCCTTGGATCAAACTGACAAATGAGAAATTTGTTGAAAACGCCGTAATTATCTGCATGTTTTACAAGAAACAATGTCAAATAATTGTATAATATCTACTACAGTAGTAAAGTCTCCTGCCTTCTGAGTGGCTCAGTCAGCCTATGAGCTGAAGTTTGCTGGTGAAAATCCAGCTCGGGTTGTTAGCTGATTGTGACCAGGAAGGCGCATAGTTCCACCCGGTATAAGACGGTGATCAGTGATGAGCTGAGAGAAGCTATTTGCACAGACTGGGGAAGGTTTCATCAGCTGAGCTTCTCTCAGCTTGTCACTAATAACTATCTCATTCCGGCTATCGTGCCTCTCCAATCGTGAGCTGTGTTGCCTGCTGTGTGAAAAAGAGATCAGGATTGGATGAGCCTTGTTTACTGATGATTCCTAATTATTGATTCCAAATTGTGAGGGTACTGATGTTTTAACGATGGTATCGGGGGAACCCTGGGAATTCAATTATCAAGCTAATGTAAAATGTCAAATTTGCAAGAATCTGAGAGTTTTGTTTTCCCCTGGCGGTGTTTGTGACGTTCTGGGCTTTACCACACTGCTCTCACTGTTCCTCTGGTTCCCTCAACCACTCGCTTTACATTTAAATAGCACCGCAATGATCCCCACTTGAGCTGCCCACGCACCTGGTAAGATGTGTTTCTACCACACAAACACACCTGGCATGGCCCTGTAGGTGGTGTCCTGGTGGTGCTTGGTGTCAGGTAGGAGAGAGCCGGGCGCACCGCTGCGGAGTCCCGCCGGGGCCAGCAGCCCAGCGGGCTTCTGGACAAAAACCGGTGTGCAGCCGAACGCACCCGCAATGCACGTGCACTTGTACAAGGGGCTGGGCTGGAAGGCCTGGCCGTTGTCGTAAAGCACCCCGTTCAGCTCGCAGCCCACCGCCATCATGTCTGCGGCACAGAAAGCGGCCCACGGTTACTGGCGAACACTGGGGCTTCACTGCTTATCTCCAACCAGACTTGGGTTCCATCCGAGAACTGTGAAGTTTAGACTCCTTGTATGAGTCAGAGCTTTTAGTCACACAGTAGTAAATTTCATGAGCTGTCGTGTTTAGCCTTTAGGTTCAACAAGTCTGTGACTGACATGGGAACTGAATGATAAGCATGGGAATACAACAATGTGATTTTTGCCTAAGGTACACCGGCATGCAACTTTAAACGCTACGACAGTTCTGGCATAGTTAAACCACACAGGTTGGTGGTGAAAACTACCTGGCACCACCACCCATCTGAATGGTACTCACAAGCGCAGACCCCAACCTGAAAACGCGGCTGGTCGGCCGAGAAATCACAGTACATCCCCTTGTGGGGGTCACAGATGTCCCGCTCATTGCAGGCGTCGCCAATCTGCCGGGCACAAGACTTGCAGCAGCCACAGCCATCCAGAATCAGACTGACCCCTGGATAGCAGACGGGCTTGGACCCGCAGCGGCAGGGCCAGTGGCAGAACTGCTTGACCTCGGTTTTTACCACTCCGGTCTTCTGTGCCCTGCAGAACAGCTAGTCACACAAGATGACAGGGAGATTAGGAGTGTACCCACAAGCCCTCACCTATCAGGGAAAACACTAAAGAACCAGATCGGATGTGTTCAGACTTAACTGGGAACGGAAGAAGAAGCCAATAGTCGTAAACTGAAACATCACTGGAGTTAGTGAACGAATTTTCTGATGCGGTAAATTTTAAAGCTAGGTGGTTGTTTATGATTATGCTTATTTTTTTTCTTTCTCAGAAATATTAAAATTATTACTGATGCTAGATGCTGTATGCAAAGCCTGAAAGCAGAGATGGTCTAGAGGTGATGTGTGTGTAGTTTCAACGTTGTTGATAACGTTACATTAATGTTACAAGGATTACAGAAAACTACAGAAAATTCGATTCAGACTCAGATGTAAACAAGCAGCCCTTTTTTTGCATGAACACTGCATGCTCTTTACAGAAATCTGACATGAAAAAACCCACCACATCTATCCTCTCAGGACTACACCCTTCAACTACTAACAACTACACCCTTCATGCTGGGGTTATTTTGGAAAGTTGAGCCTTTTCAATCTATGGATCGTCTGAATAAGTCGCTCTGAAGGAGAGGAAAAGTCATGTTAGAATAGAAGCCTGTTTGCTCCAGCGCTGGCCTGGGCACTACCGTTAGTGACCAGCTGTGAGTACAGGTGACGCCAGGGGGCAAGGGCTTCCCGGGGTCGAGGGAAGGTTGTGATGAAAAATCTGAAGCCTCTCTGTCAGGTTTACAGCATGAGTTTAGTTCAAAGCCTGAGTTCAGATTGTAAGAAAAGCACTGCCTCTCTCTGTAACGTGCGATATGTTCTTGCAGTGAAAACTCTTCCCTCCATGCACTTCTGCTAGTTAAACATCAGAAACAGCGACAGTTGATTTGTCTGCGTCACTTCAGTACGCTAGTCACAACCATGTCCAAACTAAGAAGTCCAAATCCGGCAATGCAATAGTCAGTAACCGGACAAAAACCAGCATAAAAACATAATTATTGCTCTTTGCATCTTAACTGCTTTTTTACTATGTGGTACATACTTTAGCCTTTGAATATTCTATAAGTTGCCCTAGATAAGATATTATTTGCCAAATAACACATGTTTTTGCAGAGGGAGCTGGAAACGTAGCACACGTGATCTACATGTTTTTGATCGTCACAAGGCAGGTGTGAAGTGAAAAATGCTAGAGGCACCCTTTATCTACACAAGCCATACTGAATCTCTTTTCCTACCTGCAGAGCCAGGATGAGCAGAAGGGTCATACAGAGCATCGGTGACATCTTATTAGTGCTCCAGCTTTGAGAAGACTGGTGCACGCTGAGAAAGTGTGTGGACAGAAGGAGGGTTGAGAGGAGGGGGCAGTGTGTGTGTGTGTGTGCGTGTGTGTGTGTGTGTGTGTGGTGTTTGTGTGTGTGGTAATGGAGAAATGGAAGTGCACAAAGCTCTCCTCTGTCTCCTATCCAGAGACGCCTTTCCTTGGCCCACAGATCCAAACCTAAAATATTTCTCTGCATATCTGGAGTCCTGTGCTAACATCTACAGCATCAGCCTCGATGTGTGTTTCTACACTGTCGCTTTGTCAAAAAATATATATATATTGTAAATTGCAGCTGCACAGGAGTAATCCTGTGCAATCCGTTTAAACACAGTCAGTTTTGGGTATATATAGTTACTTGTAAGACTGAAACATTCCCAGTACATGGAGGTAAGATAGTGAAGGAATTTGGTTTGTCAATAGAATGAGGAAATTCCTATCACCAGTCTTTGATCGTAGGTAAGTATTTAGAATGCAGAGTTTTGCCTTCCTATCTGGGGAAGAAAGCAGTGTAAAGAGAGGAGTGGGTACCTGGTTCTCCCACTGCTTTTCATGGTGTTCGGGACATTAGAACCCTATTTGCTGTATTTTGCTAATGGTTTTCTTTTTTCCGTAACTGGCTGATAAGGAGGCTGTCAGCTTACCTGAGAAAGCCATACTGGAGGAGACAAGTCAGACTGGCTGAGGAGGAAGGGAACCGGGATTGTAGTGGGGCCTTGGGATGTAGCATTTAGGGAAGATTGATAATCATACAGTCCAATGTAAACCTTTTAGCTAAGCTTATAACCATGATAATGTAGGCACATTTTGAACCTGTAGTTGCATGCTTAGCTTTAGTGGACACCAATGTTGAGAGACATGGTGGATTTGTCCTTTCTTTGCTACTCACCTTGTCCTGCATTCTGTTTTGGTTGGGTGGCCTGTGAACCATGGTCGTGGGGGCAGAGCCGGCCCTGACCAGTTTGGTGCCCTAGGCAAGATTTTAGCTGGAGCCCCTTGCATCACAGCCAATTCCACCACCGATCATTGTGTTCATACGCTCACACAGAAACTGCATAGCTTTGTCTTTGAGATTTTCTTTATTTTAGAAACCAAAATAAAAACAGTATTAAAGAAACAAGTGACATCAAATGAATTATAAATACAACGTAAGTAAATGCACGATAAAACTACGGAAACCTCAGTGCAAGATACACAATGTAGAATTGTTCTACAGCCTTACTCGCTTTGCCTTTCTTGCTGCAAAGTAATCTATGATATCTTCATAAGACAGCTGTTGTGACACCGCATGATCTACACTAATGATGGAAAGTCCACTGAGACGTTCTTGCACCACAGTAGATCTCAGGCAGGTTTTAATCAGTTTGAGCTTAGAGAAGGTCCTTTTAGCAGCAGCCACTGTAACAGGAAGAGTGGCAGTGATTCTCAGTGCAGCCCACATATTGGGGTAAATTTCTGTCAGCTTCTTCTCGAGCAGGAAGGTCAAGAGTTCCATGTTTGTCATGTTTTTTGGTGGCAAATGTGGAAAGTTTTGCATTTCCACTGCAAGTTCCCTGCCATCAATACGCTCTGTAGTTATGTTATTGTGGGGCCTTTCGCTTTTTTTTGTAATATTTTGAATTAATAGTATTAAAACTATGGATGGACGGCGCCCCTGGCATTTGCCTATTCCACTTGTGCCCCCTGTCGTGCGGTGGTAATTCAGGCAATGGAGCAGTACAGGCAAGCCAGAGTGTTTGTCAGCCCGCAAAGATGCATTCCCCGGAATACCTTAAGGATTAAAACTCATTCATATTGGAGCTACAGGCCCTGAGTGAGAAGTTCAAGGACTACTTGTGTGATGACAAGGTGAAAGTCTGCATGACAACAGTGTCCATGGACCCAGTAGGCCCCCCTACCAGTCTGAGATGTGCGTCTGATGTAAAGTCCTAGTTAAAGCTAAGCCTCGGATGCATTCAATTATGAAATCATATCAAAAAAGTCTATGCCCAGTTGACTGAAGCTTCAGGGAACACAGCTTGACAATCGCAACAATATGCCTTACTGAACCCCAAAACCAAAAGTCCACAGTAAATGTATACACCTCTGCTTTGAGTATTCCGCATACCTTGAAGTAATGATTTACAAAGAACTGGAAAACAGGTAGATTTATCTTGCAGTTACACTTTGGGGCGCATCACACAAACAGCTCTGGTCAATCACTTTTGACATAAACACACCTGCCGGCTATTTTACAGCCTCACAAAGTTATTGACTAACCCTTCACATTCCTCAGTGAAATATCCTGGAACTTTAATTAAGTAGAGACCCCTTTAAGGTATAATATAGTGAATGTCAGTTATTCACCTCATTGGCATCTTTACCTGGTCGTGCCAGACTTGTGAAATGACTAACTTATTCGTTCTGCAGATCCTGACAGAGCTGTTTGCATTTCCTTGACCCAAAAATGTCAAACGTGCCAATTTTTAAGTAAATTTCCAGTTTCCCCATTTTTTATCGTAAATACCTGTGGTGTCTGAGTAATTCTACATTTACCCAGCATTGCGGTGTTACCATAGATTGCTGATGTAAACTGATTTTTCATTGGCTCACATTTGAAATTCCTGAAATGCCCAGAACATTGAACAAGTTTGTGTGAAGTAAACTATGCAGCCATGAAGTTACCAGACAAGGCAGACCGATCTGACATGTGAAATGTTTTAAAATGTCAGAAACTGCAGATGTACGCTAATAATACAGAATGGTTTGGCTGGAAGAGTGCCACAGACACGGACTGACATGAAGTATATTTGAGAAATAAACTGCTTATTTAGTCAGCATTTACCATCAAATATAATCTGTGTAATTTAGAAATGTGTATCTTACCAACTGATAGCAAATAACCAACACAGTTGCAATTTCTGCAGAACAAGCTGGAAACTCCACTGCCAAACTGGTTACCTGCCCCCAGGTAGAGTAGAGGTATGGCCTGTATATCAAAGTATGATATACACTCCGTGCCCATTATATTAGGTACACTGCTCTGTTCACGAAAATGGATCAGTCATTGTGGTCAGGCAGTTAGTTACATCCTTTCTTGACCAGTTTACCCTTGGTCGCACTGATGTAATAAATGTAATAAACTCTGGATTGGAGCCTTTTGCCAGTAAAGTGAAGGGGCACGTTTACCCTGACATCGCTGTCCATGAGGAAAGCATAGTATCTGGAATAATTCAACATTTTTTGCCCCAACGTAACATATCTTATCCCAAAGATATTTTAATCTAACAAAATGCAAATTAAAAATCTTCTGACCTTCATTTGTACATGCTAAAATGTGAAAATTGATTTCATTACATGGAATTATTTATTATAAATCAATCAGTCGGTGAAGATAATTAATTATGTGGTCTTCTGCAAACTACTTGTCAGACCCCATATTGAACTGCACAAGAATGGAATCATGGAAAGCAGAAGCAGAAAAGCAGATGCTAAAAAAACATAATTAAAGGTTTAAGCAGACAGTTAACACCTTATCGAACAAAACTACAAAATTAAAGCGGAAAGAGGGTAAGGGGGTAGTGAGAGTTATTGTTTTCAACACGATGCATGGGGTCGTGCACACCCGTCATGCCCCCCTCGCACACCCCTCGTACATCCCTTGCATGCTCTGACTGCAGTAAAGACTCCCCGGGACGGGCAGCAGTAACAGCAATGTTGAAGGAGTCAGGGCTATTTTCATTAAAATGACTGCCTGTGGCTTTTCACATCCTGCTGTTCTTGGCACACATGGCTCTCAGGAGCACATCCACAGGAATCCCCAGGGCCCAGAAAAGGGCCGTTTCATAAGTGAATTCCCAGTGCACAGCCCACTGTAGGCTACACTGTAGAAGGTCATTCAGTTTATATTACTTTACGGTGGTTTATTTCTTTATATTACGCCACATTGGCGCATCTTCTGATATTTTAAACCCCGGGTAATGAAATCTGACATGATCTGACATGCCCTAATTTTTGTTCTAGGTTTATGAGGGATTTGATGACAATCAAAATCCGTGCATCTTCATTCTTTTCCACACCTCTAATGGACTTGCTCCTTTCAAATAGGCAACTTTAAAACCACTATGTAATATTTTGCAGTTATATAATTAGGGTGAGGGTGGTTTTGTAACTGGCGCCATGGACGTTACACAAGATGTTGTTCTAGAAGTTTTCCACTTGGGGGCACCTTAATAGCTTCAATCCAATGGAACAAACCGTGGGCCTTTCGAGGGAAGATCGCTTTTGTAACAGATCGGTGAATTAGCATTTTGGTGTTCGGGTGACAACAGCCTGTCATGCTTTCATTTGGCATTCAGAGTCATTCGAAACGGCTTGTTTGCGTTTTTTTTGTTTGTTTTTTCATTTTTACCGTTTTCCATTTAATCTCCCGTGTTCAGAAGATTATACTGAACGAAACTTCCGGCATCTAACCCTGAATTAAGCTTCCTTAATTCTAGTTGGTCTTTCTCTCCCGATTTAACAGAATTTTTACTGTAGCGCCTGCAGTTCTCATCCCGTGGGCAAACAGGTTAAACGCTACAGATTAAAGTCACTTTTCAGTAATTCAGTAATTGTTTGTAATTACCAGTAGTTCTGTTAAAATTATAAAAATCCAAAAAATTACAAGAAAACACTGTAAATTTTTCTGGCATGTACAGTTAAGGTACGGTCTGGAAACTTTAATTAATGACATTAAGAACGCAGATTGGACATCTTTTTCTTTTTCTTCTACGGAGTACAGGGATTTCGTTGCTGAAATGAGATGAAGTAATGTGAAAAAAGTGCTTTTGGTGCTGGGCAGAACAGCCTCGGTGTACACTAACTCTCACACTCACGCTCACTGGCAGCCCTGACCATCAGTGTGGGCCCCAGGGGCATTCCTGCGTGCTGCTCTTTCTAGGTAGTTAACAGGCCTTAGTTAGAGAAACTTCCATGAGAGCTGGGATTACTGAACGGGGGCATAGCTGTCTCTTTCAGACATGTCTATTGTATAGAAGGTGACTACAATGTGAAAAATGTACACTGTATGTTTGATCTTGCGTTATGCAAGTTATTGAATTTTCTATTTTAAATAGGCATGATTGATGAAGTGTAAATTTGCCATGACAACCAAAACCAATCTGCATATTAAAAGGCCCTAGCCATATTTTTTAATTGATGTATTTTTTAAACTAAAGCTGTTAGTTGTTAGAATCCTTTGGCAAACAAGACATGGAATTCATTAAGCACAACAAACGAGAGAGGAAACTTGATAAAGTATATATAGAAAACGATGGAATTTGAAGGGAAGTGTTTTTAACGTTCGTTCCAGCCAGCTCTTTTGAATAGAACAGTTCTTTGTTATGTACCTGTCAAACATCATTTTATAAATTAAACTGAAAATTGTCGACACAATGTATGTACTGCAACTCTTTCATTTTCAAAGTTAGGTCTTGCCAAACACCATATCTTCTTAGAATCATTTGGAAAAAATTTTTTTATGAAATTAGATACAGAGCATAAAATAAATTTTAAAATAATATTTCCAAGGCAGCTGAGCTGCTCTCAATGTCTCTTTGGAGATAATTACCAGATTTTTTCACACCCTAAAATCAACAGATTGATCTTCCCATTGAGCTGCCTAGATCCTTGGATATGAACTTGTCAGTGAGGTTTTCTCACAGTGTATTTTAAATCAGGAAATGTGGCCATAAGACGTAGGGAGGTAAACTGATTTCTCACACTTAATTGGTAGATGCCAGGTGGATATTCTGAGGGTACTAGATTGATTGCTGACATAATGAACCTACGCTTGTGGCAGGCTCTATTTTACTGTATTTTAGTGCGTGCGTGCAGTTTGGGTGTATATCTCACTGACCTCAAGGGGGTGCTATATGGCTGGACTGGGATAGCTACGTTAGTTTGTGTTTTAATTAAAGGATGCACTGCTCATTAAATAAAATTTTAGTTTTTTTCTAAATGGATCTCATCTTTGAGAGTGACGGATGTGGGGAAATAAACCTGGGGGACTGGGAGAGAGGTTTGTAAGACATGGGGTCGCTGCCTGTGCGTGGGATAGTGAGCTCTTTAGGAGCCCGCAAACCGTAACCTCACACGGCCATTTTACTTTTGCCAATCTGCTGACATTGCACTCATTTCAATCTCATGTGTTTTAACTTTTACCACGTTTCACTTTTTTACACTTTTCTCCTGATACCATTCATTCCCTTCTTCTCCCGCCTGATGCAGGACAATATGCATAAATGCATAAACAATTTTTTAAAAGAACGGCAATTTACACTTAAAACCAATTAACGTATAGGGTAAAAGAGAGGACAAAAAACTGGAAGTGGACACCTAAGGGAAAAGACACATGGTTTAACACATGGTGAGAAATACACAAACATGTGGTTATCGTGGTGAGATATACTGGCCTTTTGTCAGGAGAGGGGCATTAACTGCACACCAGAATACTAAGTAGGCCCCTGGTTGTTTTTAATGACTGACGAGCTGTGGTTTTAAACACCTTAAAATCAACTGGATTACAAGACATCCGACAACCTGCTACAGCCTACAGTACTGCTTTTTTCAAGGCTTTGTATTCCCTTGTGTGGAAAAATTAGTGTTATTTTGGGATTTGGTGCCTGCTTTTCAAGGTCCTACACCGTGTAATCAGTTACCAGTCCTCTCTGAGGGATTTATATGCTGCCTGTAATATATATACTTCCTCAACTGGGGATTTTCCTTCTGTTTCCCACCTGCTACCTTGGAGCGACAGCATGTGAACAGACCTGTCGGTCTAACTGGATCTCAAGGCATTTTGTAGGTAGTCCTTTTTCTGCTCCAGGACTGATAGGTAAAAACAACTTAAATTGCAAAAGCCCACATTTTTTCCCAGAATCAATTTTGATTCCAGCAGGGTGTGACATAATGAGGATGTGGACAGCATCTCTCTGCTGCATGTTTGCGGAAAAAAATTACTTGAACGAGCCTCAGGCTAACTCCACCCTCAGAAAGAATTTTGTCTGGAGTTTTCCATCTCTATTTGTTGTAGTGTGACTTGTTTCAGGGGTCAAAGTCATGCCCAGCATGGGGTGTGGTCATCTCCCAGCTACCCCTGTGGAGTACGCCCGGTCTCTGGGACAGCTGTTTTTCTTCGTCCAGCAAAGCGCAGATCCTGCTGATGTGGAGCATAAAGGAGTAAAGAGTTTAGCATGCGCCCTCGCACGCACATTTTTACTTTGGTGAAATTCTGTGGAATTTCCTCTTCAGCCCTTTCTGCTAACCACAGGCCTCCCCGGTTACAGTACCTACTGAGTTGCCGGGCTGCTTTAAAACCCACTCAAAGCCTGTGAGTTGTGAGACTGGTTTGTCCAAGACCCTACCCTTCTTCACTCCTTCACTGCTGTGCCTGTGCGATTCGTGCGTGTTTGTGTAATCTGTACAGTGGGCCTCAGACGGCAGGTCCACGCAGGATGCATGCACAGCTGGGTTCTGATGGTGCTCTGCACAGTTCTGGTCGTTGGGACAGTAGAAAGAGAGGTGCTGTGGTCCATTTTGAAGTCAGAAACGATTGGATGGATTTCACACTTCATTTAAACTCCGCTTTACCCGCTCCAAGGGCCCCCTCCTCAGGTTTTTTTTTTTCCTTTTAAGTTTTTTTATTATCGTCTTTATTTTCACCTAACTATGCTATAGGTTTTGTAAAGGGAAACGGGTTTTATGGATGGCACGTAATCAGGATGTGAGGCTTTTGACTTCTTTCAAACCCACTAGCCCATCATTTGTTCCATTTCAATGCATTTCTGCTCCCACACTGGGCACAAACACAGCAGCTTTCACTAAGAGAGAGTAGATCTCTATGTGAAGGCTCCTTGGCCATCGGTTGTCCAAGGGAAAACTCATCGTCCACAGTCATTTACGAAAAGACTAGGACATCAAAAAAAAAAAAATACATGAAAGATAAGAACACATTTTAAATAGGGTAGGAGTGGTCTTTGCATTGTCTGGGAGAAAAAGACATCTCCCCACACTTCCATGAAGAATGCATTCCTCAGCCATCTCCAGTTACTGTGGGGGTCTTCGTTTCATTTTTATGAATGGTTTCAATGGTCTTCTGTGGTCGATGTGGTGTGAATGCTGCCTAAATCATTGCCAGATGATGTTTAGGTTGTCTAAATTAGAGGGTTTCATTCTCACCAAAGCAAAAAGAGAGAGAGAAAGAGATAAAGCCAATGATGATAAAGGGGCAGAAGTAGATTAAACTTGAGTAATCGGGACTGGAGTAAAACTGCACCCTTTCAGTGGCATCGGTCAAACTATCAGTCTATTTCTGTTTTGAGGTAATTATGTGGTTTTTGTTCGAAAGTGGAGCGCTAACCCTCCAAGCTGACTTATTGGATCTGAAGAGTTGTTTGTTTGTTCAGGAGTGGTTTACATAGTTTCACGTGGAGTAGTAGTTTTAAGTTTCATTGTGAAATTATATTTTCTTCACAATGTCAATTATCTTTCATAACTGGTTCATTCGCTAGCTACAAGGCACATACATGGATATTTTTAATAGGGAATCAGATAATAATAATAAGGCTTACCTACGGATTCTCTTTACATTTTTAAGCTTTGTCCATGCAAACCTTGTGGAGACAGGAAAGAAGAGTTAATTATAACTCGCCTGTGATCTGACAGGTCGCCTAGAAGGCATTACTTTACTATAGTTGGAGTGTTTGAGGCACCCCACCGTGCTGCTCATATTTTTAAATGACACATGTGCAAACTTGCTCTTTATATCACGGTCTTTCCCTCTCTCTGACTGCCACACAGGGGCGGCCTCTTTTGCATAACTCCAGGAGAGAGCTCCTCCTTCCCAAAATAAGACTCCACCCTGGCCGCGAGGCCACTCCCTGCACTGGGGTTATATCACTGTGAAAGTTCCTCCCTGCCAGAGCATATGAGAAAGGCAGCCGTCCTGACTTCCTGCTGACGGTCAAACAGCAGGTGTTACGAGACCCGAGCGAAGCAACTTACACAACAGTTAAACGTGGTTTTCTGCAGAACCTGAGCGGGATCAGCAGGGCTGCCATTTTACCACCCCATTCACCTCCAGGGTTTCAGCCCAGTCAGTCATCCTTTGGTCGCCTGACTAGTTTTTTTCAAGGCAATTTGAACCTCTCTGTCATTTACATATTTTCATTTGTAGGTTTCATTGTAAGAGAAGGAGAAAATGGGGAGCATGAATTTTGATTTTGTCCTCAGCCAAATCGGTGGCTTCGGAAAGTTCCAGAAGACCCTGTATGTGTGGATTTGCCTCCCTCAGATCCTGCTGGCATTCCACATGCTGGTGTCAATCTTCACCGGAGCCGTTCCCCCACACTTCTGCCCACACCTGAACCTCAGCCTGTCCGCTGGGCCCGGGGGGGGCTCAGACCACTCCTGCCCTGCGCAGGGAACCACGCCGGCGTCGCTCAACCACAGCGGCGCTCGGGCAGAGAGCGATGGCCAAGCGCTGGGGAGATCCTGTCCGGGGGGGTGGGAGTTCAGCAATGAGACCTTCCACAGCACAGTGGCGACCGAGGTGAGTGGAGAGTACCGAACGACGGTGGAGAGAAACATCTGATGCACCTGTCTGCCCCAAAGCTGTCCTCGCCAAACCCGGTCTCTGTGTCGCAGCACTTTTTGCCCTCCCTGGATTCTGACTGCTGCCTCAACAAGTCGTGGGACATGGGCCCACATGGGTGCAACAACTTGAGGCAGGTTGGAACTGGAGAGGGAGATCAGGATTTTTGGGGAGGACCCCAGGCGCTGCTGGCATTCTCAGGGGCCTCAGCAGAGCCTGGCCGGGGCCACACCTCCACCTTCGCTCGGCAGATTCGTGTCTGGGAGGTTCTTGTAGGGTTTGACGTCCATTTGTGGTCATCCAGTGGGCCTCCTGTTGGCAGGAGATGGAGAAGAACCTGCGTGGATTCACCAGTTTTGTCCCAGGGGTCTCTGTTTTATGCTTACATTTCTTATGTGAGTAAACATTTTGCACTCCAAGAGAAGGTTTTAGTTGGCTCGATGAGGAGAAACTGAAAGAAGATTTTGTTAGAATAAGGTGTCATGGCAGGTGTTATGACCTCGAACTGTGTTATGGACTGTAAACCATGTGATGAGCTAAGTGATAGAATGCAACAAAGACAAGTAAGAACATTTCTGATTCACAATTAATTTCAGATAAATTTCAATATATTTCAGTGCATACAAATATATATACACATACAAATATATATACATATATAAATACATATATACATATATATATACATCTATATATATATATATATATATATATATATGTGTGTATATATATATTAGCAACCGATCACCCTGCTATGTTTAAACCTTAATATTGTCACTTTTCTTTTGATAGTGGGGTCTTGTGTGTGATGATGCCAAACTGAACAACGTTGGCTCTGCGATTTACATGTTCGGCCTCCTTGTCGGAGCTCTGCTGTTTGGTGCTTTAGCAGATAAGTAAGTACAAAACTTCCCATATACTCCCATGTATCAGGTGATTTCCATGCATGAATTATAAATGACAAAGGCATTCAAATCATTCTGTGGAGAGAAGTTACAAAATTACAGGCTGGGCCACTGAATTGATTTTGATGTTACGGCACGAATAACGTTGAGGTAAAACAAATGTGTGGTTAGTGAAGGAAGCTGAAATGGGATATGTTTATGATGATGTAATATAAAAATACATGGCTACAGGCACGCACTGAATGTTTAAACAGCCAAAGGATGATATTTAATGAAGAACTAAGGAGCATACCTGTCATACTGTAAATAAAAGGTAAATTAAGAAGATCTTATTTACATTGATTTAAGTTCATTTGAATTATTTGTTGAGCAAACACCTTGAGCTGCAGACAAAGTGTTCATTTGTGCCGGGTTATATATTTCTGTAACCAGATCCTACTAGTGGATGTTTGCCAAGATAAGCAAGAACAAAAATAATTTTCTTAAGGCTACAACACTTATGTGGTGTTCATAGGGAGTGAAGGTTCTCCAACACTCCTCTTGGATCTGTTTGTCTCTCTTGCTCTTTACACAGACACAAACACACTTAAACATGCAAAGAACTGCATGGTTTAGCATGGATTGATCAACAAATATATTTAGGTTGAAAGGTTTTAAACTTTTTTTGTATTTTTTTTGTATTAATGTAGACATGTTTGTTTGTAGCTTGAGTGAAAAACCAAAATGTTTAAGCAACCAAGTAATGATAGGTCAACCATCTGGTTAACCAATTCGGATTTAATTTATGCACACATTAATTATTATCTTCTTTTCACCTATAACCTGTGCTATAGTAAATGCGTATTTGATGCCATAGCTGCATTACATGATATTTGCAGGCTTTTTAATCAAGGAAATGCATTCATTTATTCTTATGTTTTCATTTACAAGTCATAACCTCTTGGTTTTGAAGTGCTGTTTGGTGACATGTTTTATAGTGGGGGGGGTTTTCTACCACAGATACGGACGCAGATTCATCATTCTAGTCGGCTTGGCCATGCAGGCAACGTTTGGAGTTGGTGTGGCTTTTGCTCCCAATTTCTATGTCTATGTTCTGCTGCGATTTGTCGTCGGGACGACCATTTCTGCAGTCATCATGAACGCCTTCGTTTTGGGTCAGTTCAAATGAAATGGCTCTGAAAATAAATGTTCTCACTTTCAAATTTGTCTACCTTTCTGTGGTCAATGCTGTGTACAGGTTTCGACGATCTAAGCTGATCCAATCCAGAGGATGTCTAGAAGTTACCGTTTTGTTTGATTTGGCCAGGTACTGAGTGGACAGGGCCAAAACATCGGATGCTGGCCGGAGTCATCACAGACTACTTCTTCGGGTTTGGGTACATTCTCCTGGCGGGAGTGGCGTACCTGATCAGGGACTGGCGGAAGCTGCAGCTGGCCATCTCCGTCCCTGGGTTGCTGTTTATCTTCTACATCTGGTGAGACCAGCCCCTAATGAAATGTCTGGCGGGCCAGGCTAAAAAGAACTGATAGGAAAATCTCGGAATTCCAAAACGGCAAGCCTTCTCCATGAGGACATCTTCACTTTTGGTCTCTTGCTTTATTTTACACTGTTTGGGATTCCTCGGTTTTTGAGGAATCCGATTGCCTCTCTTTGTGTGAGTTAAACTTAGGACAGTAGCATTATTCTGCAAGTGCGGCTCTGATGAAGCTTGGTCACTAAAGCCTGTCTCTCTGTGCCTTCAGGGTATTGCCTAAGTCTGCTCGGTGGCTAATGGCTAACCAGCGGACGGAGGAAGCCCTGGATTTAATCAGGAAAGCCGCTCTGATGAATGGCAAGGCATTACCCACCAACACTGAGTTGTGTCAGGTCTGCCCACGTGTCAATCACTACAAAAATACACACTTTTGTTGTAGAACTTGCCTCTTACGCAAGTACAAACATGGCCCCAAACACTGTGGGATGGACACACTACAGAACGTTTCAGCTGCAGCAGATTTATGAATCTCCTCACATCATGGCTTCCTGCCATGCTGGTTGGGGCTTTGCAAAGACTATGTATTTTTAATTCAGAAACTTCATCTCCTGAGCCATTCTTTTTCCTTTCCCCAGTAAAGAGGACTCTCTTTGACCATTGTAGGAGCAGAAACTCTTTGAGAAGGAGGGAGAGAAGAAGAGTTATGGAGTCGTGGACCTGATCCGGACGCCAAAGATGAGGAAACAGTCCATGATACTGTTCTACCTCTGGTAATTTCTGGATGTTCTTTCACTGACTTCCCAAATTGGCGTTCCCAAACTTTTCTGTGGGCTTCGAAGACACTTTGACAGAAGGGCTTAGAGCTCTTAATATAATATAAGTATTGCCTTCAGTTAGTATTCTTGAGTGTAATAGATACAGATTTTTACTTAGGTCGCACACTTAATGGTAGGTTTACACATGCTGCATCGTGATACTAATGGTGGAGGGTTATTGTCATGAAAATAGTCATGCGATGACTGCTTCCCATTCATGACTCCAGAGTCTGATTCATTGACCACTGCAGTTTGACACGCTGCTTTTTAAAGACATTTCATCAGCCAACACTTCTCGTTTTGGCATAGTGGGAATAGAATGTAATTTAAGCACAATTGCCAGAAGGTGACACAGTTAAACCATGTTAAAAGACTGTGTGCAGAGTGCATCACTCCGGCTTTTAAACTAATGTGTTGCTGAAAAAACCTTCAAGTAGCTATGAACAAAATATGTCACTATATTTTTTACAATACTGAATTACCTTTTGTGTATTGATCACTGGAAAAGTGTTCACCTTTCTAAACGTCCCCGAGATAACACCTTAGAAATCCAATAGTAGTCAGACCTTGTGGCGTGGGGGAGGGTTTATTTTTGAAAAACATTCCACTTTTTTCTATGAATTTGGAATCACCATTTTTTCATCACCATTTTTACAACCAATCCTGCAGCCACACGTGGGGAGCATGAGTTGGTCACGTTCTCCCAAATCCCGGCCTCCGAGCCACCCATCTCTTTCACACCCTGCAGTCCACAGGTCGGTTCAGGAACGATCACAAGCCACTGTCAATCTGCAGGCGCTCATTAGCTACGAGCGAGAGAATCACTGCCCATTTCCCCAGCCCAGAGCTGCCCTTCGTACATCGCCGCTGGCACAGTTAGTGAATAACATTAGCTGAATTAGAACTTGTGAGTCCCAGCTCATTGGGCTCCTTTCGAATTAGCGCCTTTACTGACTGAGCCACTTGGGAGGTCAAAACACACTGTAACGCTTAAACTGAAGTCAACCCTGTGAAAACTCAACCTGAATTGATGAATTCCCGATGCTATTTTGTGATTTATCTGCAGATGGTTTGTTTCATTAGTTTTATGTACACGTCCACCTTTGAGAGCACACAAACAAAACACTGTTAAATGGGTTCTGAGCAGAGACCAGATTTGCTCCTAGAGGTGACTCGTTTCCACGCACATTTCCCGTTTCCTGTTTCCTGTTGATCGTTGCACTAATTCCCACATGGATCTCTGAAGGGCTTCACCCCTCTGTATAGAGGCCTGGGGCCAACCTGGGGGGAGACAGCCATGTGCAAAGCTGAAGGCTTCAAACACCCAGTGTGGCAGGCTGGCATCTAACCTTTTTTCTTTCTTTTTTTCTTGCTGTGTGTTGCAGGTTTGTCAACGTGCTGGTTTATTATGGCTTGTCCTTGAACATCTCTGACTTTGGCATGAACATCTACCTCACCCAGCTTATCTTCGGCCTTGTGGAGATGCCTGCTCGCACCATCACCCTCTTTACGCTCAACCGCTCCAGGAGGATCTCACAGCTTGCCTTTCTCGCTGTGGGAGGTCTTGCCTGCTTGTTAACTATTTTTGTTCCCGACGGTATGCACTAATTCAAGAAAATGTATAATGTTATAGTAGTATTGTAAATGTCACAATATTGACCCTTCTTGTGGAACAGTGTGGGTGGATATCAAATTATGGAAAGGACACTGCTGTTGTGCCTTGAGAAAGGTCTTCATCTGAATTGTTTTAGTAAATATTTCAACTGAAAAAAGTCAAAAAAATGTGAGATATCCCACTCTGGATAAGCGTGTCTGCTCCGGATATAAACAACAGAGCACAGTGTAAACTGCACATAAATTGCAATATGCCCCTGGAAGACTTTTAATTTGATGTTTTGCTACACCGAGCAAAGCAATGATGGCACATTTACAAGTTATTTTTACGGACATTGTTGTTGATGGAAACCCCTTGTGGTTTGGACCGGTTTTGGCATGAACCACAAGGTTGTTACAAACAGCTTTTTTCGGATTTAACTTGCTCCTTATTTAATAATAGCAGAGTGACATAACCCCCGTTGTAAGGAGTTGTTAAACTCCAATGAGACCACAGAGGCCCAGCCTCGCAGTTTCTGCGGTGGCTCCAGACAAGAGCCTCAGGGAGGAGTAAAGTGCCTTGTGGAAATCCATTCTGCAGATTCTTGGGTATCACGTACCCCATTAGTATCAATGAATATCTACGCTGATATGTTCTCAGGATCCATGGCTGGATATGCTGCAGGCAGGAATGCTGACCCAACCGGACTTCTGCTTTTCAGCGCTCGGATAGTAATGCGTTGTGTCATTTCTCCCCCCCACCCCCCCACAGAGCTTTCCATCCTCAGGACGATCCTGGCCATGATCGGGAAGTTCGGAATCACGGCATCCCTGTCCATCGTATACATCTACTCCGCCGAGGTCTTCCCCACAGTCATCAGGTGATCAGCGCGTGGCAGGCATCGGGGCGTCTGGGTCTGAGGCCGTTTGGCCTTTCCTCCACTGAGGCCACGGGGAGGGAACACACACTCAAAGGACTGATAGCGGAAACCATTCTTTACACATCACATCAGGACCTTAAAACTATAGTTGAGTCTCAGCCTCTCCCTCATTTGACTAGCAAAATGTTTTGCATTTCCTAGAGTTGACTTCGACATTTCTAAAACATAAACGATAAGAAAAGCTGTAGGCATTTCAATAATTAATCTTTTGAACCAACAGGTGGTACGCATAACATTTTACAGTGCAAAACTTATGATAACTAGCAATAGTTCAAGTGGAAAAACCAGTTGAATTTGTTTAAAGCCAGTCCTTAAACAAGTTGGTTTGTTTAGACAGACCTATCCTTCGACCTGTAAGCGGTTTTATGTCACACGCACACATGTACACACGCACACGCACACACACTCCAATTTTGTATACAAATACTAAATGTCAGTTATAATTTTTCTTTACAATTGTTTTTAGAAGAGACAGACTGACACCTATTAATGTTAATGGATGCTGGGCGCACAATTATAAGTCCTAATTTCATTGAATGTGAAGATAACTGAGTGTGGGTCTGTACCTCCTGTGCTCTGACTGTAGGCAGAGTGGGATTGGATTATCTTCCATGTGCGCACGTGCAGGAGGGGTGATCGCCCCAATCATCTACCTCCTCCGGGGCCAAAGTAAGGAGGCCCCTATGGTTGTGTTCGGCCTGGGCTCTCTCCTGGGGGCTGCCCTGACCCTAATGCTGCCCGAAACGGCCAATAAGCCCCTACCCGACACCATCCAGGATGTGGAGAAAGATTACCATGGGTAGGATCCAATGTTTCACTTTTTAGTCTCCTTTTTGACATGCATCGAGAGAAATCAGTCTTGGTACAGTCTTTTCAACGTACAGAAGTAAGCAAAGGAAAAGGGTGAGAGAGACAAGCCGGAAGAGAAGGTGACTATCATTTTCACAGTGATGCTGAAATCTCCGAAATGGAGTCGTCCCTAAAGTTCAAAGAATAGACCATACATTAAAGAATAATAATATGAATGATATGTTATTGAGTGTTTATGATGTAACAAAAAAAAACTGAAGGTTGAGGCTGACAAGATAAAAATTAAATACATTTCTTGACTTGATACATGAGATAAAGGACATTAGATGCTTTGCAAAGCGTTATACAAGAAGGTCTGAATCCAGCCCATTGACATGGAATGACGCTTAATATTTGGGCCCTCAAACTCCTGGCCTCTTTTTTGTACATTGTCCTGTTCTTTAAATAGCTTCTGGCATCAATCACTGTGGCAAAGGGTTGGTTATGAATCTCTCACAGGACACTTGATGATGTTTTGAGTTTTCACAACTATCTCTTGGTTTCCGCGAGACTTTGCTTGGCTGATGCAATAAACTGTGTGGGTTTTACAAACCCTTGTTGGGTCACAACAACGAATGCGGCTGATCTCACAATCCTAATGCAGGAAAGCCAGTGGTTAATCCAAAACCAGAGATCAAATAATTGGAGGGTGTCCTTTAGAGATGGCTGCTCACTTTTAAGCTCACAGTTAATTTTTATTGATTAGTTCAGTTTTTTCCCTTTGTATAAATGGCGTACCTCCAACTTAACATATTGTCTTCCCCGACAGCGAGGGTGACAGTACGACGCCGTGCCCCATAAACATCGAAGTCATCAGCTGAGGGTTCACCGCCCCACAGATGCCCGAACACCAGTGACTCCCTCAGTGAATCCATCGCAAAGAGAACTTTTCACAGAAAATGTATTTTTTTTCTGTCCGGTGTTCTTGGGAGACCTCTTGCATGTTGGACTTTTTTTTATGTCTTTTTTTTTTTTTTTACGTTACTGGAATACGACCGCAAACACAACCGTTGACCTCTTGTAGCTTTTGACCTGCCTTACAACAGAAACAGGTAATATTCGTTTTTCAAACTTTTCAAAGAGATCAGATCAAATAAGTATTATCAGTCTTAGCTTTGTATAAGACCATGAGTTATCACGTAAGAACGGCTATTTATTTTCTACTGGAGACAGACAGTGCTATGTGCTTTCCTATCTAAAAACTTTCCATTTAAAAAATCTTTTTCTACGATTTTCTTTGGGATACCTTTTTAATGTCATTGTTAACTTTAGACTGAGGAGTCTTGCATAACTTTCTGGGTGCATTGCAGGCTACCTCTCACACGGCCTTAAGGTAACTAATGTCAATTAACTTTGACAGGCTTTTTCTCTTCGAGCCGTTATGGTGTTTGCTTCTGTGGCCAGTAGTTCTCTGGGTTCTATTATCCCACTGATGGGAACTCTACCCTCCAGTAAGGTAGAGCCTTTTTGCATTCTCGCTCTTCACATGGACATTCTTTCACAAGGCCAGGAGGAATCTTTACTGCATAACCTTTTACCTACAAACCAACCCCCTCATTCACTTAAGTTTTGTTGTGGTTTATTTCCGTACCTCAGTCCATGAAAGCTTGAAAAACTAGAAATACAAACTGGAGCGAGAGACAGAAGCAGAACAATAAAGTTAATAAACTGAAACAAACACAGCCTCCCTTGAACAACAAACAATGTATCTGCTCGCACAAAGTAGTGCACGCTTCATTCACTAGGAATGACTATATAAAGTTAACACCTTTACTTGTATATGTTTCTTATATGCATGGTCTAAGAGGAACTCAGTATTGCAGTAGCATATTCCTACCTCATTGAGGGGTTTGGAGTCCTCAGCAAAGAAATTACACTCCCTTCGAGTTGAAGGCAAGGGAGAAAGTTTCGCCTCGGCTGGAATTGTAAAGGCGTGTTTAATTTGTTTCTCTGAAGCATTGATTTTATCCTATTTTAACAACACTGTAAAAAAATTAGTTTTCATCTAATCCGAACGCGGCAGGCTCTGACCTCCACCTGTCAGTCGAGATGTGTTTTTTGGGACATACTCTTTTGGTTAAGCTACTGTGCATTTAAGTGTTGATACTCCTTACAGAATGATACTTGTCCTTCAGTTTGCATGACAACTGATCAAAACAAAGCAGGTACCAGATCTGGGACAATCCTTCCAGAACAGCCGTTTATTCTACAGTTCATTACAATTACACAAATCAGTCACTCTGAAGCATAGATAAATATGTTTTTACCCTAATGAGGTAAGATCAGTTTAAGAATAGTTATACTGACCTGAGACGCGATGTCTAATGGTTTTTGGTTTAGGAGGCCACCTACTGGTGTTGATATTTTTAAAGCAAATTTTAATTGTTAATATCCTTTTAAATTTGAAGGACCTCAAGCTTCTTTTTGTATGGACAAATATAACGTGAAATCATCTGTCGTGTAAGACAGTTGTGTTTGTATTTCAATATTGCATTTGTTGTCTGTGTCTGAATGACTGCTTGACCTACATTTTGACTGACCACTGCCACCTTATGGAGAACAATGTTACTTCTTTGTTTATATTGCCTGAAGTTTCTCTGTGCCGACACATTTTAATTAGCAAAATGTATCAAATTGATTTGAAATTATTTTTTTCCAAATGTAAAGCAAATGCGTTCTCCCGCCCCCAATTATAATAATGATTGTGTATGGGGGGGGGGGGGGTGACAGATAAGGTTCAAACTACACAGAAATAGACTCGTGCAGTGTTATTAATAATACGAATGCAGTAGGGTACAGTCGATTTTGCGTGTTTTAAAACTTTAAATAACGAGTTTCTGTCATGTCAAATGTATACAATTGAGATGAGACCAAGATTCCTTGGCTCCACCGTCCTGCCTGGAACAACCAAAAAACGGTCCACCGAGTAGCTGGCACAGACATGCCTGGCTTTCTATGTTTCACTGTGCCAAAGACCTTAGACAACAACTGGCATTTTTGTTATACTGCCGTATAAGTCCCAAAAAGGCAACCGCTGCAGTTTTCCGGAGCCAAACTACCACCTCTCCCCACTCTACTGTTAACGTTGCGTAAAACTTTAACTAAATGAACTGAATAACATTATGATAGTTCTAACCGGCGATATTGCTATATTCAGGACTATTCACCCCATGTGACGGGAATTTGGATAACCTGATGACCAAATTGTGTGGACACCCATAATGAAACACCCACAACTGTAGCTGATCAATAAACTAGGTTATCAATAAACAAGGTGTAACAAATTAAAACATAAACTATTTAACCTCTCCAAAAAGGTTCGTTGTTTACCTTTATAATTTAATATGGACACGTGTATTCGTTTAGTTTTAATTAGGTAGTAATTTTGTTTTAGTTCTCAAATCTGGAGGAAAAAAAAGTTATTTTATTAAATTACATGATTTAAAATGCGAATTTATTATTTTAACTTTGATTTACTTTAACTTATTTTATTACTTATTATTCAAACATTAAGGCTTAAAAGTGACAGTAACTCAATTGATAACACACTCATTGGTCAACGACTTTGTGACGCATTCACTGAGCGTCTGGTTATAGTGCTGTGTTTTTAGTGTGAAGGCAGTAGAGGGCACTCAAACTCCGCCTGATCGTCTGACAATGACAAAAGCGCCGCTTATTGTGTGGTACTCCGTGTTCTGTCACATTTTCGCATTCGTAAAACCAAGATATCACATTAAATCTGTCAAGTTTATTATGCCCTAAAAAATTGATTTGGCCTTTAAAAAGGCTCAAAGTTATTGCCTGCTTGGTGCGGAGTAATTGTTTCAATTATTTCCTTTTAAAATGAAAGGACTAGCACACGCAGACCTAACTCCAGTGATTTCGACACTGTAATTTATGAACACTTAAATAAGTGAGTTTCATGACAAAAGACGTTTATGTTTTTTTCGGGCTCATTAACGATAGGTCCAAATTTTTCCCAACCCGTTTGTGATATGCGTTCTTTTACTAACCTAATTGAAATCTTAACTTTACGTCATATGGTTGAGTAGTAAATACTTTATGAATATATGTTTAATTACATTATAACAGTTAGAGGATATACCTGAGGACGAATATTATAAGTACCAAAAATTAGATATAATCAAACCTTTACTCAACACCACTTCGACTTTTTGGTTAACTGGCAATTATTTTCGCGACTCTTAAATAAATAATTTAATGGACACATTTCACAACATGAAGACAAGAAACTCCGGAGTTTTGTTTTTTAGACGTATTGCAGCCAAACATTATAATGTAAACAAACACACCCAGCACCACCATATAAGGACCACATTTCTAATTGTCTTTTACACATCATAAACCGCTGAAAAACCATCACCAATGTATCTAATCTTCATGAGAGACCCACACCCGTCAATCCTGGTTTGCTCAACTCAAATAAGCGAAACTACGTAAATCAACCAAGTGCATATTTGTATGGGCATAGAGAAAAATTGGGCGAAGCCAACCGCATACCTGTACACCGCGCAAAAGCACTCACACATATGGAATTAAATAGAATATGGTTTTATAGGCGTCGCGACCGCCCTGCGGTTCCCGCTCACATGGACGTTAATAATTTACTCCTATGGACATGGATAGCTTAATGCACAAAAATGCATTACAATGAATTGAAGTAGAAATGCTACCTAACACGTTTACTCCCATCCCAAAAGAATATGTATCCGACCATCCTATTGGCTCGTGGGGTTGTCAATTACACTATTGGTCCCGTTAGTTTCATTGTAGATCCGCCGCAGCTACGCCATCGTCTGTTATGCTCAGCGATACGGGCGAGTGAACGGTCAGACCGCAAGTAGCTACTAACGTATCGCCAAAACATATAGAAATAATATCCTTCGTAAGTATTGCAATGGAATACGTAGGACAAATGCATTAGACGGCTTCGATTCGGGTAAGGAACCATTTTTGACTTTCATTATCATTGTTACTGCAGGAGTTTTAATTGAAAGCAAGCTCGGTTGCTAGTGAGCCAGCAAAATAAATTGATTTAATTGGGGGATTATTTTGTTATATATAGCGAGCAATTTTATTTCGCTTCAGTTTAACGGCGAGTGAATTGCCTCAAGTAGTTTAAGTGGACATGCGAATGTTTGCTTCGAACTGATTTTGTTTCTATCCATCCCTTTACCGAAAAGATGTTTTCCAAAGCGCACTGTGATTTCTTCTGCTTTATTGCAGTCGGTCTTGGTGCGCTGCAGATGGAATACGTTGTATTAAATTGGCAATACTGGCTACCGGTCTATGCAAGCCTCGTTGGTACTGTTCTGATTATTTTATGTTTTTGAAGTTTTTTGTTTGTTTTTTCTTGTTTAAAAATACAAAGCCAGATGAGAAACCCATGGAACGTTGAAGCGCATTTAACGTTAGTCCCTAGTACTTGTTTACCTGTATCCTCCCTTGGTCGTAAACTTCGTAACATTCGTCCGTTTTCTATAAACGACAGCAAAATCTCAAGTATAATTCTAATCTGCATATTGTCTGTGACCTAAACGCCACACGCCTTTTAGACGCGTATTAAGTATTATCGCTGGTATTATATTAAAAGGTCAGCTAACATGGTGAAGACAACATTGTATGCCGTTGCATAGATTTCCCGTTGACATTCCCCAGCCCACCCTCGCTCTGTCACTATTGTTGGTAACAGTGTATTTACAACGGTGTTATTGTATCAAGTGAACAAAACTGACTCAAACCGCGACTGGGCCATTTACTGTCAGTTCGGGCAGGATGAAAGTATCGATTTACAAACGTGTAGACTGCGTTTTATTGCCGACTGTTCCCCAACACGGCGATAAAATATATGAATGTTTTCAGACATATACCCAGCACGCTTGACTACTAAAATGACCTATGCAGTTTAATTGAAATTTGACAGAAATTAATAGCCTTAGAAATTGCATTATTTCAAGTAGGAATAGATGAGGCTACTGCAATGACGGCCATAGACGAGTACTGAATGGGTGTGTATTGTCGGTTTCATCCTATGCAGTGACGACTTAAGCGTTTGTATGACTGTTCTGACCCATATATTACATTTAGCGGTCAGCGGAATATACTTCTAAAATTAGAAGATACGCCTCTTTATTCTAAAATATGGATTTAATAACCGCTCTGCCCTTAATTAAACACTTCGGTGTGTGGAATATTCGTTCATTCTCACGTGTGCAGTGAATTCATGTTGTATGTTTTTGAATGTACAGTGCCCTCCATATTTATGAATTCCCTTGTAGTCAAAAACATTATAAAAAAACTATTGTGTAATGTTTTATTTTTGCCTGCATAAATTGAAAATGGGCTTCATCTAAACAACTCGGAAGACCGGAATAATGTATATGTAATAACTTAATAGACCCAGATACCAACATTATTCACACCCCAATCTGTGCATTCTATACTGTATGTCCACCTTTTGCTTTGATAATACAGAGAAGGCACTTCCTGTGTTGTTTGATCAGTTTGTGGCACATTTCCTTTTTGACCATTCCTCCATCAAGAATTTATTTTGCTTGCCCAGATTTCTAGGTTTTTGTTTTGTTTTGTTTTGTTTTGTTTGTGTGAACTGCAAGTTCTAAACATAAGTGTTCAGTTGAATTAAGGTTTAGGAGATTGCGATGACCAGTCAAGAACATTGATTTTGAGTTGTTCCAGTAACCATATTGTAGACGTTTGATGCAAGCTTGGGATCATTGTCATACTGTAATGTCCATCAAGATTTTTGGCCAAAATTTCCTGTTACTTCCATCTTTCATCTACTCTATCAAGGGCACCAGTACCAGAAGTTGCTGAACTTAAACAATGCATAGTATTATGAGGTTTTTTTCAGTCTGAGTTTACCACTGGTGGTCAGCATGTATGCAAAGCTCAACTTTTGTTTCATCTGACTATAAAACAAAGTTTGGTGAATCCATACCACCTCTTTTTGTGGTCTGAATTCAGGAAAGGCTTCTTCCTTGCAACTCCTTGCCACGAACAACATATTTATTCAGTCAACTTCTTATGGCAGTTGGAGATTTTGAGTCCTGATGATTCCAGACTGTTATGGAGATCTCTAACTTTTATCTTAGAATTTGTGGTCACCTGGTTAACATCCATCTCATAGCACATGGGGAAATATTCTCTTGCTTCCTCTGTTCATGTGAGCTTGAACTTCTTTACGATGGACGCCATGGTTGAAAACAAATCAGGCTTCTTATCATTTTTTAAATGTATAAATTTTTTATAGCCGTCTTCTAACTATTAAAGACCAATTACTCTTGCCTGAGAGAGAGGCCTTTACTATGATGGTGGGTGTTACCGGAGGATTTCCTTTCCACTCGTTTCCTCCTTTCATATCCCATGAAAGTAAGGATGCAATGATAGCTTCTAGAAAGATCCGGAAGCTTTATATGAATATCCAGACAATAGACATTTGATGCAGGATTATTTCCGCTGCATTTTTCTGGTAAAATGGGGTGTTAATCACTTGGATGTCTGTTTTTTTAAAAACTACACCATTCTGAAAACAATGAATGTTGCAATTTATTTTCAATCAACCTGAGCAAAGCTAAGTATTGTTATTTCTATTAAATCATCTTTTTCTGTTGAATCATGTTTTGTTTGCATTTAACCTAGGTGTGAATAAATATGGAGGCCACTGTTTGTATTGGATGACAAACTACGAGGCTGGTTGCTATTCAGTTGTATAACACCCGTGAGCTACTTTGGGTGGATTAAGTGTCGTTGTTCCTTTTAAAATCACTACTTTCCATTTGTAATTGGGGTTAATTTAGATGGCAGAGCCCGCATGCTTCCTTTTACTCGGCATTTAAGTATTTGAAGGTAACTTCCCCCATTGCTTGCATAGGGTTTTTGTTCTTGTGGTTTACTTTTTGGCAAAACTTCTTTAAATATTGTATGACACATGGTGCGTTTAAGTTTAAATTGAGTTGTTTTAGTAGAAAAAAAGTGTTCTGTATCTGCGGTACCCTTTAGATTAATACCAACATTGCAAGAATAATTTTAGAAACTGCTTCATGCGTTGAAGGAGTTCTAATATTACACATTTAAATGGGAGCAGGAATGTTTTTCTCTCCGGCAGGTTGGTAGAACTGTATTTTTCTTAAGGATTAGATCTAGAAACTCCAGCTTTGGAAAAGCCCTCTTCTACTCAAAGGTCGCACCTATGGGATGGGCCATTTGAAATCTTGCGAAATGGACTTCACAGATGAAGCACAAGTCGATCGCTAGTTGGAGCTAGGAAGGTTGGCAGAGACATCAGACCACTTTGTGTTACGTTATCGATCTTCTCTCAAAATGGTGTTGTCTACCTCTCGAATGGCTCAGTCGTCAAAGCTGATTGGGTGAGCACAGACCGAGCCCTATGAGCTCTGTTCAAATTCCGCTCATGTCATTCCCCGATTGTGATCGGGAGAACAGTTGGCAGAGCACCTCCCTGGCTGGGGTGGGTTAAATCGACAGCATTTCTCCTGCCCTCGCTAATGAGCATCTATTGTCAGCTTCCTGGGTGCCTGCAGACTTGCAGTACCATCAAGGAGGACATCCCTCTCTTCCAATCCCTGATGAACATTTCAATCTGGCTGTGTAGCCTGCAGAAAAAGTGTCAGAAGGAAACGAGGGGGCTCAAAGATGACTTGGACTTTCTCACTCTCTGTGTGTGTGAGTGGCCTTTTCCTTTGCAACAGAACTGCGAAAAATCCTCTCAAATAGCGCGCTATATGTCTATTTTAAGAGACCCCTAAACCTTTGGTTTTGAGCAGTATAGAACTGGAAGTACTACATTTAAGAATCTTCTTGCATTGAAATCTAACCATTAGCAAAGCCGTTTGAACTATTATTTTAGCATGGATACTGTTGACTTACTCTCGGGTGTCTCTTAATGATTTGTTGTTAGTCACCCATGCATGTGACGTGAGAATTAGAACAGGGCGTGTATGGGTAATAGAACGATATAGGGATAAGAACTAATGTTCATCCTTACGTATGATCTTAGTCTCGGAATACGTCGCTGGAGATGCTAAAGGCCTAGTTTGACTTTAATGAGTTGTTCTAAGCTAGCAAACGCCATTGTTGTCATCCAGGAACTATAAGAATGAATCTGTTCTGGTGCTTTGTCACACATTTGAATACCCATTGACTAGACATTCACACAATTGGGGGGGTAGATCAAGAAATTAATGTTCAGAGCGGTGTCCCACTTCTGATTTCAGCGTACATTTCACTACACTCCGGAATTACACGCTGTATAAATTCCAAACAAAAACAATGGTCAAAACCTGGATATTTTACACAGGCTATGCTGTGAAATAGCAGTGCCCCTTAGCAGAAAGTAAAGCGTGAACAGGTCAGTGTCATCTGACTCTGTGCTGTCATGATGTTGAGGCATCTGACCTAGATTGTCCTGAGGGTTCTGGTCAGAATATACATTTATTTTGAGTGGAATGGATTGGTTTTTATATTTCTCTTCAAAGCTGAGGAGATCTGGTTGATTCAAATAGGAACTAGGATATGCACAGAGTTCAGATATAGTCTGAGATGGGGTTATGTATTTAAAATCAAAATACGTGAGTGACATGCCTACACAAACACATTTCAAGTGTCAGGAAATACTGAAGACATTTTGGAGATTAAATTGTAATTCACTATAGTACTGTAAAAATAGTTATTTCAATAAATATAAGCAATAAATATTTGCCAGTTGCCTTGCTATTACACAAGAGGACACATTTGTCTCTTTTTATTCTTACTTAGTGTTCGCTCAATTGTATTTGCAGTAAGACGGCATAATTTGGTTCAATGATTGGTTCACTGTCCAGAACTTTAAAAACCTTTATATTTAGTGATGAGCGCTAGTACTCGAGCTCTCAGGAGATAAGTATTGTTATCCTTTTAGAGGCTTCAGGTGGAGTGAATGGGATATAGGCGGCAAAAAGTTTCCTTCGTTTGCTGTGTTTTTCATGCTTACCTTCTAGATATTTTGCTGCCACCCTTCTCACTAGCTAGCTAGTTGGCACAGCTGTTTTCTTTCATAATAAAGCCAGCTTTTTCACTGAACAAAAATTGGACACATGTCTCAAGACTCTCCTGTGTCTATCCAAGATTGCCGGACGCTACTATTGTATAAAGGAAAAATGTATATAACATAAAACTGTAAAAGAAGTTATTTTGATAGTGTGCTTGTGGAATGTTTATCCCTGCATCCTGTCATTTAATATAGATAAAGATGATATACATAATTGCCATTATGAAATGGGAAAACCTTATCCATTACAATTTATAATGCTTAATAAAACATAAATCATGCCTGGCCATAGGCAAATGTCTAGTGTCTAGTGATCAGGATAAGCTGTTATCAGTTCCCCAGTGGCTTCCATGTCTAAGTCATTTCATTTCACTTAATTTGTGACAATAATGAAATGCTGCATTTGCCCTTAGAGACGATTTCTTAATGATTCTGTTTGACTTTCTGCGCCTTTATGTTTTTACCTCAAAAACAAAATTTAACAGGCCACTTCCTCGCTAGTTCACCACCTTGGCACCCAACTCCTATCTGCAGATGGCTTTAAATATACAGTTATTCTGATCTATGCTCAACAAACTCCTTCAATCCTGCCCATCATGTACGGTCTAAACAGCGCATGGCATTCCACACTTTTGTCCGCAATTCAGAATGGGTGGGGGAGGGCAGGGGCATGACAGACGTGGTCAGGTGTATCCCTCCATCTAGGGAGTCCTGTCCTGCCAGCCATTGATGTCAGCTAACAGCTTGGGCAATGGCCTCATACATGAGCTGCAAAACCAGATTGCTGGTTTCGAGTTGACACCTCTGCTTTGTGCTGCATTGTAGGGCAAAGTGGGTGCGCCTTTGTGCCTGTAGTTGGTGTGACATCATCAAGCATGGGTTCCTATTGTTACCCAGCGCCCACTTATTTATTCTGTTCCTGCAAGTTGTTTCTTTCCTACTGTTGTCACCAAATGAGACCCACAGTTATGTCTGCGTTATTTGGGCAGTCCATTTATTATGTGAATGTCAGTAATGGTCATTTGCATTTAGCTTTTATTCCAGTAGATGCTGCTTGGCCATATCCGTAATGTAGTCTGATGTATGGCTAGGAAATTATGTTTAATTTAAAACCAGGTGCCTAGTGGTCCCTCCCCTACGGATGCGAACATTGTCTGGGCGACTCTTCTCAGTACTTGCACCAACATGGTGGAACGCCCTTCCTGAGGACATCAGACAATGTGAGGTCAACACCATCTTCAAGAGGAAACTGAAAACGGACCTCTTCCGCCAACACCTCTCACCTCAGTCCTGAAACCCCTCCCCCTAGGAACTCTTTGGATGCTTATGTTGTATTATTGATGCTAAGCATACTTTTGTTGTTTACTTATTTTGATGTTTAGGCATAGATTATGACGGGAAGAAAATGGAGAAGATTATGTATCATCCAGCATGTTAGAAAATAATTTCAACTGGAGATAAATCTGTGTATCGTCAGCATAAAAGCTTGTTTGTGAGTCTCTGATTAAAATAATGTCATTAACCACCCTCAATAGTACAGACTGTGCAGTGTCCCGCCCTAAAACCTGATTGAATTGGATCTAAAATACTATTCTCCTCTTTAAAAAAAAGCTGTCAGCTGAGCAAGGACTACCTTCTCCAGAATTGTAGCGATACAGGGTAGTTTGGAAATGGCTCTATAGTTCAAGTGAAGATGGTCCAATCTATGTTTCTTAAGAAGTGGCTGAACAACTGCTTGTTTAAAGCAAAGTGGAACTATTCCATTGTGAAGACTGCTACTAACAATGGAAGTAATACTCGGACCAATGGTATCATCAACCATGTCCCTGGGAAGGTGTAAAGGACCAACATCCCAACCACAGGAAGTGGGCTTCAAGTTAATAATAATGTCTCTGACCTGTAGCAAAGTAACTGGTGCAAACTGGTCAAAAATCCTGACACTGCCTGATGTCTCCACTGAATCACTAACCTGCGCTGGGAAACTTGATCTAATCACATTAATTTTCTCCACAAAATATTTCAAGAATCTTGTATCTGAAGAGGGATTTAAACCAGCCTCTACAGATGAAAAGAGCAATCTGTTGCTCTTGCATCCCTTACTGCTCTCTCATATCTTGACAAGATTTCCCTCAAATTTTGAAAGAGATACGTGTACCTTTATTCCGTTTCTGCTCTGCCTTCCTACTATCCTGTCTAAGATTTTGAGTATACTCATTAAGCCATGGTACTGATTTAACGCTACGTTTCATGACTTTGTATGGAGCAACAAAGTCCATAATGTTTGTACAGACAGAGTTAAACAAAGTGCCAGCTCCTCTGGAACCTACAGAAGAAGGGAGACTGAAGAAGAAACTGAAAGAAGCTTCTGAAAAGTCTAATGCTGTATCTGATTTAATCAGTCGAGAACGCGACAAAACAGGTAGGCGGGCAGGGGATTTACATGGAAAGGATGTATTAAAAATAACAGGCATATGATCAGACAAACCATTATTAACAATTTTCATTTTGCAGATAGGAAGTCCTAAAGATAAAACCGAAACAAGAGTATGGCCTTGCCCATGCATGGGGCTAGTAACACATTGAATGAAATTAAGAGTCCACCAGATCTAAAAATTCAGAAGCCTTGAGCTTAGCAGGACGGCACACAAGAATTTTGAAATCGCGAACAATAAAGATATTATCACACATGGAAACGACATATGACAAAAATTCTGAAAACTCCAGAATAAAGTCTTTGTTATATTTAGGCTGTCTGTATATCAAGGCACAAAGAACAGATCTATATGCATCTAACATCAGTAATTGCGCTTCAAAAGAGTTATAACTCCCGGTCAGCACTAGACGGCCTTTAAATTGTTTTTAAAAACACAAGCAACCCCCGCCCTGTCTAGCAGATCTTGGAGTACTAGAAAAATGTATATAACTGTTCAATAAGGGGGCTCAACTCCCCTACATTGAGCCATATTTCCGAGATGAATAACAAGTCCAAGATACAAAAAAGTCATTTAAAATAAAAGATTTATTTTTAATCGATCCGGCGTTAACCAGAGGCATTTTAACGGTACCAGAATCCTCAGAGTCCGTCGGCAATCCCTCGGTGGCAGCTGCCGGCTTGAGATTGTTCTGATTAATACCTCTTGAATCCTTTGGGTTCCCGACAACAGTCCACGACTCCGGTGTCCATGTAGCTGGGAAGACCGACCAAAATCACGAGAGTCTCAGACTCCATGCCCTCGTTGCGCCAAGCTTAGCGGTGAGCTCCTGTGCTGCCGGTGAAATTTCCGACCGATCCATTTCCTCTTTCACCGAAGCTCCAGCTCGTCTGCCTCGCCTCCTCCTGCGTTTATTTTGGCGATACGCACATTCTGAAGACCATGGTTCAGCTGACATCGGGGAAGTGACTCGAGGGTGGAAAAAACCCTTTCCACTATGGTAAAGGTCCGTCACAACTGCATGAATATGGAGTAAAGTTCGGCGATCATAAATCTATTTAGAGTAGCTAGTGTGCGTGAAAATGCACAAAAACAAAATCAAATCGAACATAACAGAAAGCACGACGCCATCTTAGGTTTCATCTTTATTAATATGTTATCTCTTTGCAGCGTTAGTCTTATACCTGCTCTTAGTGATTGTCAATAGAGCAAGATAGCTCAGTTTTCACACTTGAACCCTAAAACTATAGCACTTTTGTACGTCGCTCTGGATAAGGGCGTCTACTAAATGCCTAAAATGTAAATGTAAAGCCAGAGTACTTAATGAACACTTTAGTGAACTAAAAGTATGATTTTAATATTCATATTGGGCCAACATATACTAGAATGAGGTTGTCATCAGGTCTCTGTCCAACTTGGAGCCTGTTTATAAAATTGCCAATAATATTCGCTGTCTGGTTTTCCTTTGTGTCAGCTTTAATGCACAATCGCTGTACGCGTAACGCCAGATATGGGCAGTGCTCTCATGGTTGTTGATATTACTGAATTCATACTGTGTGTGACTCTGATGTGCCCATTTTTCGTGTTCTTGCCTGGACGATATAAATCTTCAGGACCGTCAAGTCTTCTCTCTGCTCACGTAATCCAAGTGGCTAATGAATTGATTTTGAGGGTGCTAGGCGTCCTGGCTGGGAGCTGGGCGCTGGGCCTGTACGAGCCGTGGGCCCTTGCTGATGTAATCGCATTGCAGTCCCGCCTATATTCAATTGTGCGGCTCTGCTGTGGGCTCTGCAATGGCTCCATTCAGCCTGAGACGATTGCCGTGGTCGAGGTCGAAGATCCCTGACAATGAGGCTCTTTGTCGGATGGGTCTGCCAGGGCAAATGAAATGTGACCGTGTGTGTCACTGGTGCTGTATTGAATAGTTAGATTAAGTGCTTTTCGTACATAAGTAAATATTTGGCCATTTTGAATCTAGATGATTCACCCTTGGTTTAGTGCTGATTCCTGGAATAAGAGGGATAATTTGATTCCCTCTAAATATGTTTCTGGTGGCACAGTCTTGTACCTTTTAAAGCTGCCAGAATATCTTTTTTTAAATGTGACGAGAAGCTGATATTACAGGGACAAAGTTCTGTGATGTTCTGCTATTGGACTAGCCAGGCACTGATGCAAAATCACCCCTATGCCTGTGGGATTGTTGTTGGTATGGTGATGAAATGATCTGTGAAACTGATATGCTTGCATGAAAGATAGTCAAATTGTGTCTGAAGCCTTTGGGCATGGCTGCAATATTCCCTTAGAGGACTTTAATTAAGGAGAAGTTTGTTTCCATGGTGTCCTTTGAGCTGAGACCACGTCATGTTACACTGGGTCTCTCATTTCTCAAGCCACTGAAGGACTGTGATTTAGGATGACTGGAAAGAGGGTTGGGTTGGAAGGGTAAATAATGTGGAACAAGTGTGGGAACCATGTTGTGTGACCACACGTAGTCAACAGCACTTGTACAGATGGGATCTCTAATAAGCATCACAAAGCAACGGTTGGTAGTTTAACTATAGCAAGTTTATTTATCAAATCTAATTGTAATTTCTTACAAAGTATGAAAAATAAAACATAAAACTGCGTTTGTTACAAAGGGGGAAAAAATTATATTCTGGATTATTTTTTTAAATAGAGTTCAAATTGGTACAGGTCTCATCAACGTCCTAAACGTCTCGCAAAATAGAACTCCCGTCCCAGTAATGAAAAAGCTGATGGCAATTGTGATTAAATAATATAAAAATCTGCGAGGTGGCCTTTCAGTTTCGAAACAATTCGATATTTCCATTCAAGTACGTAATAAAATCAGATTTAAAAATACACAGACCTAACGGTCGATCTGCCCACAATGCAGGATAAAACCTTTATGGTAAATGTATCACAAGGGCGTTTTAGTTACCCTACCCTAATGAAAGGTTAAGCTTTTTATTATTATTTATGGCATAAAATGTGAGCATCTTGTTAATGAAAATATTGCTTATTACACATTTTGTTGAGCAACACTGTTACTTGTAGTTCCTCAAAATACAATCCTAAAATGCCATACTGTTACTGAGGTTAAAAAATGTGTGTGGTTATTGTGTGGCTGTTTTATTATTGTTGTTGTTGTTGTTGTTTTTAATTGTTGGTTTAATTGCTTAATTGTTGTTTTTGGCTATATTTATTGTTGGTTTAATTGCAGTGGTTTCTGTAGTATTTATAGGGCTGTCTTGATGACCCCCGAGTGCATCCAACTTGAATCCAGCGCGTCCGATGTCACTATGAAGTGAAGTGCAGTGTAGGAAGCCTGTGTGTCTATATTTAGAAATCTAAAAATATTGCTGTCCTCCAGCTCAAAAATGCTTTTAAACGACTTTGGCGTTAATGTTCAACTCTTGCGGCAGGTTTCTTTTTGTCACAAGATAGCCTGAATGTTTTTAGATCATCTGGGGGGGGGGGGGAAACTGTGTGTTTGTATTTTCAGGGTTTTGCCTGTGTCGCCATCATCAAACTGTGAAGTAGTTTTCTTCTGCTGGAAAATAAATGAGCTTCCTATGTGCCCTCAGCACAGGCCAGGGTTAAAGGGCTGTTAACATGAGTGAAACATGGCAGAAAACTGTCTGTGGAAAGCAGTAGGTGGGGACTTGCCCATTCTGTTTTATCTTGCAGGCATAACTTGTGGATTCCTTCTGCCTGCTGTGCCTTTTGCAAGCACAAAACATAAAGCATGCAATTAGTGCCTAGGCATTTGACTGGCACACCACTTACTACTAAATGTGTCTGCCTGATGCCAGGCTGTCATGCCACGGATGCCAGGCTGCTCAGATGTCCCTGTATCCTGTGAGAGGCTGCAGGCATGAGCCGCTGAAGCTGTATCTCCTAACCCTTGTGTTGCAAGGAAATTGGTTGCATCATCAACTGCATGAGGCCACTGA
>JAOVYW010000034.1:965849-993867 GCA_025775045.1 Hiodon tergisus
ACTTTGTGTGGCCCGGTAAAGTAAACGAAATTGTGGAGGAAACCTTACGATTTGGAGAGGGTAAAAGTGACTTTTATTACAGCCAGTTTTATTAAAAGCGACGGAGAGAATGTCTGTGAGGTTCTCCCTGCCCCACTAGAGTGTCACGAGTCCTGGATTGATGCCTTTTGCTCCACTCCCCCCCAGACTAAGTGTCTCGGGCTCCGAGCCATGAATAATGATGCTATTATTTTATTGGAACACAATAAAGCAGAATCTCATTACAGGCACAATGTAGCAGGCTGCAATTAACCGTGGGTTAGAAGGGGGGGGATTGCCAATTTGGGACAATGAGGCATTGGGCGTGTGGGATACTTTTGGTCCCTGGAGATGGTTGTCTGCTTGTTATTGGACACTGCACTGCTGTAAGTTGTTGCTTTGGTGATTCCCAAACTCCTCCCTCTCGCCTCTCGCCTCTCTCCCTGCAGCTGGTACTTTGGCAAACTGGGCCGGAAAGATGCAGAGAGGCAGCTGCTGTCGAACGGAAACCCCCGAGGCACCTTCCTCATCCGGGAGAGCGAAACCACCAAAGGTAGCTCTGCTCGGGACCGGCGCTGGGTGACGGCACAGGAGACAGGGAAATATTTGCCTTCCCCAGAGCAGTCCGCTATCCGCTAGATGTGGTGTCGGGTCCACACACAGTAAGATACCGTTTAAAAGGGAAATGGCATGTCTGGCGATCGCATGTTGGCGCACGTGGCTGCTCGTGCCCGGAGCTGAACGCGTTTTACTATATGCTGCCCACAATGAAACAGTTTTCACAAAGCGCCACATGTTTTACACAGGCACTCCATTTCTCAGGCCTCCCGGTTCCAGATGACACTATATGGACATTAGAGGCTTGCATAAGAGTTGCTTTCGTTAGTCCCAGCGTAATTCAGTCCTGGCCCAAATGTTCGCCTGTTGTTCCAGGTGCCTTCTCCCTGTCGATACGCGACTGGGACGACGTCAAAGGGGACCATGTGAAGCATTATAAAATCCGAAAGTTGGACAGTGGAGGGTATTATATTACCACCAGGGCTCAGTTTGACACCCTCCAACAGCTGGTGCAGCATTACTCGGGTAAGCCTGTCGCACGCCAGTGTCAGTGTGTGTTCACAAAAAGACATTCATTCCACTGTCGTCTGTCGAGGAGAACGGGGTTTCTGCATGATATTGGCAGGCAGCAAAAGTCCCTTTTGCCGATGATGGACTAATTGGCACCTTGTTTTTCGCAAAAGCGTTAAATTTTTTTCCAACCTGTGTTTTCTTTTCCTGGAATAGATCTGGAATCTCATAGCGTTTTTTAAATTGAAAATTAATAGTTATTTTGTCTAGAGGCAGGCCCACTTTGCTTCTCAGCTTTCACACAGGAAGATGGTTCAGATGGTTATCTGAAGTTATTTCACACTTGAATAATTCCTATGGTGATAAAACCGTAACTCTCTGAGTAACAACACAGTATTCACTTTATTTTCTGCTGAAATAGGTGATGTCTGCTAACCCTAATCCTCTTTAACTATTGTGGTCAAGTGCCCCGGTTGTTCTGGTGGTACAACCGTGGGAAGATGAAAATGGTGTAAAATCACATGGCGTGGAGATCAGCAGACTCTCCATTAAAAAAAGAAATAAAATGGCGTGACAGATGGCATACTGATGGTTAAATACACTTAAAAACGGACACTGAAGGATTTAAGTTTCTGTGTTGCGCAGTACATCATCTTTCTGTCGTAAGCCGACACTGATCTCACAGCCTTATGTAAAACTTAAGATTTGGCATTCCCCAGAGTTTTCCGCTCTGCCGTGGCTTGCTGTCATCGTCTCGGGGAACGTGCCCTCGCCTTCTCTTGGGCCTCAGCCAATCAGGCTGTAAACGTGGCTGCGTTCCCCATGCCATTTTACTCCACAGACCGATATTAGTACAGGAGACCGCTCTCGATAACTGACGAGACCCGCGGTCGTTTTAACCGAACGCAAGCAGTTTCCGAACTGGAACTGCAAACGCGATTTTTATCTCCAGTTTACTACCATCAGCAAACAACGTCAGCCTTATCGCAGGAAACCGGAGTTCTGCCGAGTTACAGATAACCAGAAACTATCGAGGCGAAAGGGACCCATGTCCGCGACGGACCCGTGTGATGCGAACAGGTTCGATACGCCCGAGGAAGGGACTCTGTTCCCTTTACTGCTTTTAGTTTACCAACCATAAAACCCTTACCACAAGACACGTTAATGAGTGCATACCAGTCCAAAATGCACTGCAATACCACCACTGAATCACTGCAGTAATTGAATATGATCTACTTATTCATTAACATAAGCGTCCTATATATATTTTTATATGTATATTCACAAATTTGACCTCTTTGTTTTTGACAAACTGTATGAAATATCAAAAGTTGTTTTTATGAAGTTTAAAAAAAATCACACTTGTATATGAGCGATAGCTTAATTTTGTAGGGATGTGCTAATTGAGACCCGCCCATCACTATCGAAAGCTGTAGTGATTATTTGTAGCAACGGAGCTGCAAGGCGGAGCCGTATGGGTGTTACTGTATTTCCTGTTTTTCTGTGATGTCATCAGCTTAGCAACGCCGCTCTCCTTCTTGCACTTTCAGATTTATCCTCTCTTTACTTGGGACCTGGACTGCTTCATTTAACATGCATTTAGAAGTGGCTTAACGTCATTCCGACTGAATCATTTGAAAGTATAAAGAGATGATTGCATGAACCAGCAGTAGTTGTCGTTATTATTAATTGTATTATTTAACTGATGTATACAGATTATAGTGGCATTTATTCAGACAGCTACTGGAGCCATTCCAAGGTGCAACGTCGGGTCCCTCCTTGTCTTTGAACTCGAACCCTCTGCATTACAAGTCCATTATGATATGTCAGCTCTGACCAGTGTGTTGACTGCTGTCTAGTGTCTGCAGTGCTCGCATTGGTTCACTTCTGCATTAACCATGAGTCCAGTGGTTCTGGGCTTGCTTTGCTGCGCTAAGGGCGGGCTATATGGGCCTCCCTTTCCCTTTTTCTTCCTCCCTCTCTCTCAGTCGTCACTCTTTTCCCTCTTTCACTCTCCACGCTTCCTGTGCCTGTGTGCAGAGCGGGCCGCGGGGCTGTGCTGTCGCCTGGTGGTCCCCTGCCACAAGGGGATGCCCCGCCTTGCCGACCTGTCTGTCAAAACCAAAGACGTGTGGGAGATCCCACGGGAGTCTCTGCAGCTCATCAAGCGCCTGGGGAACGGGCAGTTTGGGGAGGTCTGGATGGGTACGGGCTCCGTCTCTGTAGCAACGTATAACCTGAGGGTGCATGGAAGGTGTTTCCGGACCGGGGAGAGTCGCGTAACCAGCGTCTGGGCTCAACGCATTTAGAAACTTAAAGTACACCTGCAAAGCTGGGGTTTTGATTGTGACCAAGCCTTGTGTTCAAATTTAGAACATGGAACGTATCCCTCGATAGTGACATCCTGGCAATTTGGCACAATTTCATGTGAATTTCCAGACGGCAGGAGAAGGCTAGCTTGCTCTCTCAGGACCCGGCTGGCACTTTCCATCTCTCTCCTTGCATGTTCCTCTTCCTGGTAGTTAACCTTGTGTGCCTTGCCTTCCCTCCCCTGTAGCGAGTGCGGAAGGTTTGTGCTTTAATTTAACGGGAGTGTGTGTGAACTACCTGCCTGACATTGTGGGTCTGGCACACGATGCATGGGAAGTCACCCGGGAATCTCTTGAGCTGGAGTTAAAGCTGGGGGCTGGATGTTTTGCTGAGGTGTGGTATGGTAAGGGAAATAACTTCCTTTTTAAAAAATATAAATAAGCTGATTGTGTCGCCTGGAAAACCTGGATAACCCATTCCATACAGAATGTGTTGTGCAAATAGACAACACTTACTGCGGCCCTCTTAGGGGCTTTTGGGGGGAAATCGTTTAGTTTCGATCTGTTGGGGGAGCCAGTGGCTTTCGATGATGTTAAAGTGGGGATAAGTAATGGAGAATGGGTTTGTCTGGTTTTCCCAAGTGACCTGAATACTTCTACTTCTCCAATTGCCTTTTTAAGTTCAAAAATATTTTATAAATACACTTAACATATTATTATTTCTTCCCTCTTTAAAACGTATCGTTTCCTTTTTCCTTTGTATGTAGCTTGACCCTGCTGGGTGTTGCAACACAGTCATACATCAAAACAGAATTAGTGATGGGTGAAATGAACAGTTAGATTATGTATGTTGTCTCGCTGTCGGTACAGCTGAACACCCCACTTAAAACTGCATACACATACTCTATACGCACACTAATGCACACTGCGTAATCCCTCAATCCTGCCTGTAGTACCTCTGCCAAGGGCAACGACACCCTGTACGACGCGTTTCCATTACCTCAGAGCCCCACACGTTATGAATGGCAGAGTCGCCGTGCGTCACCGTGTTACTAACTGCTCAGGCCCACTCTGATGCACCGTTGCCCTGCGTTAAGGGTTCGCCGTCGTGCACGCCTGAGTGGAGGGGGCCTGACTGCGGTTTGTTTGCCTTTAGCTTTCATAGCATCTGACGTTTAACATCATGCTTTCGGCACACAGTGAAGAACTACAGAGGATCATTCCCGTGCTGCTGTTTTCTTTAATCTTCCTACAATGAATTATCCTTCTTAGAAGACGTAATTTTAGTTATAGCTCTGTCTAATGTATTTACACTTAAAAATATAAATGCGTGAAAACCTCATAAGCTACATTTTACATTTGTGCTCACCTGGAGTGAGTCCAGGGCCATCTTGGCAAAGTTCAACATGTGAAAGTCAGATGCTCAGGGCCAATTTATGTGTGACCTAAAGGCAAGCAAACCCCAGTACTGATTACGATTTAGTTTTTGTCACGTTTATTTAAATAGTTCTGTTACCATTGTGAGTGTGGAGTATAGAGTCTTGTGTGCGGGTTTTTTCGGACCTCAGGGACCTGGAACGGCACAACCAAGGTAGCGGTGAAGACCTTGAAGCCGGGCACCATGTCCCCAGAATCCTTCCTGGAGGAGGCTCAGATCATGAAGAAGCTCCGTCACGACAAGCTGGTGCAGCTCTACGCCGTGGTCTCCGAGGAGCCCATCTACATCGTCACAGAGTACATGGGCAAAGGTCAGGGGTCACCGCCAGGCAGCATGGGACGGAATACCCAACGCCGGATAGCTCTCAGTTCCCTTGTAGTTACTGAAAATTACGAATAGTGTGTAGGGATGGGATCCGATCAACCCTGTGTCTTTCACGACAGTATTTGTATCGAGGAAAATATTTATAAAAGTTGCTCAGTACGTCTGTCGCTGAATGCTGGAACAATAAACAATGTTCTATGGTATTTAATTATTAAATAATTTCATATATACTCCACACACTTCCTTCCCCCTGGCTTTTCTCTTCCATTCAGAAGAAGCCTTAATTACATGGAAGCAGGAAAAGAGAATGAGAGGATGTGTCACACTCATTGTGCAAGAGGCATTATACTGAAGTGTGGATTTATCCAAGTGTTAATGATAATGTCAATTCAAACATAGGCTTGTGAGAGCCATCTCTGCTGTATGGACCAGTCATGTCTGAGGTCTTGTCCTTTCAGGAAGTTTGCTAGATTTCCTGAAGGACGGGGAGGGGCGGGCCCTCAAGCTTCCCAACCTGGTTGACATGGCAGCTCAGGTAAGGGGGATCTCTTCTGTTTCTTTCAGGACAGTCCAGATTATGTCATACCTCTCTTCTCTCGTGTGGTATCGAGCGTTCTGACTGACTGCGTGTGGTATAGAGCAGTCTGACTGTATGGTATAGAGTCTAACTGTAAATGTGTGGTAAATGACTGGTATAGAGCAGTCTGACTGTGACCCTGTGGTATATGACTATGGTATAGATTGGCCTTTGCATGTGATGTGTACATCACATTCAAAGATGACTCATACCTCTGTCTGACTATTACATATAGAGCTGTCTGTGAGTGGGTTAGTTATTTAGCTGTCTTGGATGTTGTTTGTGTGGTATTGAGAAGTCTGATAATATTCCTGGACTTTTATTGTGTCTCTTTAAAATGTTTTAATCTATAAATGAATGTTTTCTGTCGCTGAAATCATCTGAAAACCATTAACTGTGTATTTTGAATAGATTTGCTTTTAAACATGGCAATCTCCATGCTGTGCAGTGTTGCGAAATGGGCACAGCATGTGTGGGTGTTGGATGTGTTGTGCTGAGAAAGCTGAGCATCAGATGGCCCTCTGTTGACAGGTGGCTGCAGGCATGGCCTACATCGAGAGGATGAACTACATCCACAGAGACCTTCGGTCTGCCAACATCCTCGTGGGAGACAACTTGGTGTGCAAGATCGCAGACTTTGGGCTGGCCCGGTTGATTGAGGATAATGAATACACGGCTCGCCAAGGTGAGGGGGCGGCTAAATCTGTGATCAGTCCCAGACTCTCCTCTTCCTCCTCCTCCTCCTCCTCTTGGCCCCTCATGCCAACTGCCTGAGGTCACTGAAGGAAACTGTCCAGATCCTGCGTCACTCTTCTGGTGCTGGTCTGGAACCCAACCCCAATTTTGTAAATGTTTCCATGGTCGCCCTGAGCTGCAAACGCTTATTTACTGTTTCCACCCCCAGATAGTGACACGTTTCAGAAACACTTCTCACTTCAGGGAGAGTGATCTAGCATGAAGTAAATAGTTTTAATGAGGCATCTAATAGTTGAACTCTTGCCCAGGGAGTGTCACCGCACTGCAGTTGTAATTCTGACAGTTTCCCTTTCCTACGGTCCCCTTAATATGACTAACGAGAACCCACAAGTTTAGGGGCAATCGTCTACCGTGCAGATCAGTCTTGCACAGAAGCGGCGTCAATACCAAACCCATGCTTTCGTCTCAGGTGCCAAGTTCCCCATCAAGTGGACCGCCCCTGAGGCTGCGCTGTACGGGAAGTTCACCATCAAGTCGGACGTGTGGTCCTTCGGGATCCTGCTCACGGAGCTGGTCACCAAAGGACGGGTGCCCTATCCAGGTGAGAGGGGGCCAGAGGCTCTTTTACCTTTTGCAAATGGGCTTTAATGTACATAAATAAATAAAAATTAAAATGTGTATATACTTCAGCTGTTTCCTCTTTAAGATCTTAAATGTTAGGCCATGGCTTTAATGTTTGATTTACAAGTAATTCAGTGGTTTAAGGCTGCATGTTCAAGCGATGATCATTGGAAAGAGGGGGACAGGAGTATGATTCCTTCAAAGAAAATGTACATCTGGTAAAGGGAGGAACTAAATAAACATCTGGGATAGATGTCTGCCCCCAAAAAACATGGCCAGCCTTGTTTATACCATAAATGTTACTCAGTCAACTAGAGGTTTCGCAGAGGGAATGTAATCAAGAGTATTGTTTAACTTGCAGTCGTCGTCATGGTCGTTAAAATAACCCGGTCTTCGGTCGCTGAATAAATCATTTCATCATGCAAGAGCAATGATGACGTGTAATCCAGCTGTGCCTTAGTGGATTATGCCCCGTTGGCCTGGTGTGGTCCTAGTTTGCTGAGAGTGCGTGTGTGTCTGTATACGGCCATGCAGTGGTACATTCATAAAAGCAGGCTCTTGAGAAGCTTCTGCTGCCCGTTTGGGAGCACTTGTTGTTGTTGAACTCTGGGTTTGGTCTTATTTCCCCCCCCAGACGGTCAGTTGGTCAAAACAAACGCATGTTTCCCCATCAGCCCAAACTCTTGTTTAGCAATTTTCCAAGGAATAGACTGCATTAATATTTTCTGTCCAGAACACCGCATCGCCAGGACTTGGCTGATGTTTCTTTGTTATTAGTCGCCGTAAGATGAATCGCTGTGTACTGTGGTAGTTCCCTCCCCTGTGCGTTTGTCCTTCCCCTTTTCTCCGCCGCTGTCTTCACCTCTCTCTCTCTCTCTCAGGGATGAATAACCGGGAGGTCCTGGAGCAGGTGGAGCGGGGCTACAGGATGCCCTGTCCACAGGACTGCCCCAGCTCTCTGCACGAGCTGATGGTCCAATGCTGGAAGAAGGACCCAGAGGAGCGGCCCACCTTCGAGTACCTACAGGCCTTCCTGGAGGATTACTTCACTGCCACCGAGCCACAGTACCAGCCGGGGGACAACCTCTGAACTGAGCTTCCGGCGCAGCGACTGCTTGCTGGACACGTACGGCTTCCAGACTCATCCAGACGAGGGGGGTGCCAAGCCTCATCTAGATCAGATCCTGACAGATCCTGGTCCAGTGCGAGAGAGATGGACTGAACGTATTTTAGTACTAGGATGTTTGTGGGAGAAAGGGGAGGGAGGGGGGTTGGTTGTTACTGAGGGTTGTGATGATCTGATTACATTATGCCTGTATTCAGTGTAAATATAAATTGCTTGTTTACTTATCCTTGTTTTTATGTTCGTTTTTGTTTTGTTTTTTTTCTGCTTCATTGTGTTAATTTTTTTTATATTGCATTGGGATATATTTTATTTCATTTTTTATGTGTCTGGGGCGATAATGATAACAATCCTTTGAGAACCAGAACATTCTCTGACACCCACTGGCCTGGGCACTAACCAATCCCCATTGTAAAGTTTGTGGAGAAACTCTGTTTTCTGTTTGGGGAACTGGATTACGGCGTTGGGTTCCCCCCCCAGCGATGCTCTTATATATTAAGCGATGAACGCCTCTCTGCTTTACAGAGAAATTGCTTTTCACAGCACTGTATGAGCTGTGTTTTTTGTTTGCTGTTCCATCTGACACACATATGCTTCTGCCAAGCATGGAAAACCCTCTAATCATTTTGCACTGCCTTTCACAAAAATCCTTTAGTTTGATTTTAGTTCATCCATGTGAAATAGCCGTTTCTTCTTTGCGGTCATAGATGTTAGGCTAATGCTGTAACAAAGTTATTTTACAAATAATGTATGTTACAATTTGTAATTACAGCCAAATGAGTAAGAATTGTGCATTTAAACTTCTTTAAACTTAAATCTCTGGCTTACAAGGTTTAAACAACAAAACAGATGGTAGTGTTGCCACCCTTTTAACTGGAATGATGGGAAATTATGTCTTTCCACCACTGGTATGAAGTGTATATGGAAATTACTTGTAATTAATTTAAGAAGAAAAAGAAACAAAATGCAAATCTTATATAAGTCTTATTTTAAGTTGTGTCTGTGATGACATTTATGGCCATTGCTGCGTGTTTTATGTTTCTTGATTGCTTCGTATGAATTGTAACCACGTTGGGAGGAATCTTGGTGTGGCTTGCATCCCCACCAACGTACACCTCAGAAATACTTTGGGCCAATAGTATGCACACATCACCTCCTGAATGTTCCGGGCTTCATTGTCAAACCACTTTCTTTTACTTCTGTTGCATCGTAGTATTTTTTAATATTTTTTTATTTAAACTCAACAGCCCATGAACAGTCAACTTACAATTTATGTAATCATGTTTGTGTGTTCTTGCGTGCGTGCGTGTCTGTGTCTGTGTTTGAATACACATATATAGACTCATTCAGTATACCATTGAAGAATTCCTAAGGGTGGTATTTCCAACTATGATTATCCTTTATCTAGCCAATCACCTTGGTCGAATGTGGGAATTTAGTCCAAGGTAAGGGAGTTGTAGCCTGTGAAGTGCCCCCATATGACATTTTGGTTTTCAAATAAATGTCAGTAACCTCTTTTTTTTTTTTTTTTTTTGTTTCTCCCCATTTAAAATTTTAACATGACCATTTTGTTAATTCAGTAATTAACCATTTAAAAACAAGGACAATAAACATTTTACACTCTTTACAATTTCACTGGTCTGCTTACCCCCCCCCCCCCCAAACTGTGTGTGTGTGTGTGTGTGTGTGTGTGTACATATGTGAAAGGCTTGTTCAGAATAAGTAGAGGAGAGGGGATGAACCTCCTCAGTCCAAGCATCAGAAGAGTGCAGCAAAGACATGGAATAAAGTCAGGAGAACAGGAACAATGACCCACGGAGGTAACCTGAGGTGGCCTGCAGCATTGGTAACCGTGAGAAATCGCAAAGGAAGACCCCCTGTGGCTGCAGGCCCCCTGCCCAATTCTGGAGGATCCCAAAAAGCCAACCTCTTCTGATGCCAGCCAGGATGCCTCTTCACATGGTAGACGTCTGTTGTGTGGGCTCCCCCTCTTAAATGTGTGTTTGTTGGTCTTGTTTTAAATCGTGTATAGTAGATGGGAGCAGGACCCTGGTGGTGTCGCAGACTGCTTCTGCTCCACTAGCCGATGCTAAGAGCTAATACAATACCGTCGTTACTAATACTGTCGTTCATTGAGACCATGGGCGCAAAGCTGCCTAAATTCATAGCTGCCCAGCTGTCGGTCTCTGATGTTCACCCCACCTATTTTTGGTCAAGCATTCCAAAACTGCAATTAAAAGAAAGTGCAGAACTGTGAGGCAAACAACTTCTCTTGTATTCCTACAGTTTTTCTCTACAACTAGGATGGTCAATACAGCTATGGGATTGTTCTGTTCAAGACTGAACCAAAACCTTATTGCCTACAAGTAGAAGCACTTCACCTTGAACCAAAAATATTTTTTCACCCCCGATTTGGAATGATAAATTGTGCTAATGCATCTGGGCTCACTGCTGTGACTATCATCAACCACACGTGGGAATGGTAAGGAAATGGAACTCCTCCGCTCCGATCCTTGCCACCTTCGTGCCACCCATCTCCTCTGCCGATTAGAGGAGAGACACGTCCCGGGTGAAAGTACGGCGTACCATCAGGAGCCCCAGCTTACCAAATCTCCCGGTCACAATCGGGAAGGCCATGAGCTAGATTCGAACCTGCGAGTTCCAGCACCGTTCCCCTCCGAACCAGTCAGCAGGTCCTTACTATTAATGTTTTGAATGATAATCCTAATAATTATATTGTGTTGCCAAATTAGTCTTTACTGTTAGTGGTAACTAATTGTATATAACCAACACCGTGATTAAATAGGTTGCCACCATCATCATCATTAAAAATAAAAAATACAGAAATGAAAAGATCATTTTATGCTACAGCAAGCCCACATTTGTATGGGGCGCGTAAGTCTTACTGTGAGATGGTTGGAAAGTGGCTGATACAGGCACGTCCGGCCCAGGGCAAACGGGTAATCACATCGGAGTCACGTATCGTATAGATCAAATATCATACGGATCAATTCACGAGAACACAGCTGATAAGCTTAATCTCCCACTATCTTCCTGTCAGGTGGCGTCTCTCTGCCTGTGGGTGGGTACTCCTTCCATATAGATCGGCCTGCAGCTGTGGAGGTGAGTTAAATGAGTCCCTCCCCAGTTTTCCCTGCCTCTTATTGCCATGACTGCGATGGATAGACGTGTGACCAGACATCTACGAGAATCTACTGTGATCGTAGGTAGGATTCGATTTGTCCAAACGCAAACTATTTTGTTGCTCAAATGTTAAATGTTAAAATGGCCGTCCAAAAAAGGCCACATTGTACTTCTACTTTTATAATCGGTAATGCAAGTGACGTTAAAATATGCATTGGCTGAACAATTTATAGGAAACAGATTGATTTTTCTGAATATATCAAGCATGAATTTTCAATTGTTAGCCTTGACCCTCCCAGTTATGTGAAATGTTTGAAATGGATGTTTAACTCTGAAGTTCATGCCACTTACTTCAGTCCTGTTTTAAAAGTCTGTGTTCCTCAGAATGTAAGTTCTGTAAGTCACTCTAATTAGTGCACCAAATGCCTATCGTGTCACGCTTTACCCTTCCATCATTACGTTCACATTAGTTTTTCTGTGCTGCCGGTTCATGTGAAGCAATCCTGGTTTAGGTGCCAATGTTTCTCTTTGCTGTTTATTTGAGAGTACCTTCAGATGACGGTCCCTTGTGGGGAACAAACTTATGAGTAGGCTGTCGGACAGACTGTACGCGGCTGAGAAGAGCACTGCAGAATTACGTTTAGATGAGAATAGGAGATTAGGGGTTGTTGGAAAGCCCTTACAATACCATATCTACCAGAGATACTGACCCTTACAATACCATATCTACCAGAGATACTGACCCTTACAATACCATATTCAAACTGATTGTATTTAGAATTCAGTTTAAAGAATAGTTAAATGTATGGTTTTTTTATAGTGGTTTTTTGGGCTAAATGCAAAACCACGTAATAATTTGTCAACCGATTGTTGTACTATGCAACATTGGTAAAGATAACAGCATTTGGTGAAGTTTAAACTATGAAAGACATACTTGTATAATAAGAGTAGATAACAAGTACGGCTAAAACGGAATGGTTAAAAAGAAAAATTAGAAGACTGAGGCTTACAGCAGCTGCCGTATCCCACCTGCCACAAAACACTCATGATATTAATACTGACCTTCAGTCTTTCATTGCGTGTGTTTCTCACAGTCACTGACCTTTTATCTTAAATCGATAGCATTGTCATATCCTGTGCTTTAATGCTTTTATTACAGGCATTAGCATGTCTGTCAATATCTCCTGTTTCTGAATGCAAAATGGATGGAGCCAGCGTCTTCATTGCCATTCAGAAAGGTTACTACCCCCTGCTGTGCATAGTAGGAATTCCAGGTTTGTAACTCTTTTTAAAATTTTATTAAAATCACTTGTTTTGTTTATGTGGTGGCTAAATTTAGTTTCCAGTCACCGTACTGTGAGTTACTGAAGGAAGGAGTCCTTTTAAAGTGGGTGAAAGTGTCCTTTTAGTGGGTGAAAATCTCCCAGGTTACCTCATTGGAGTAGCGCACCCTAACCCAAACAGTCTCTCTCCACAGCCAACCTCTTCACCTTCTATATGGTCTGCTTCCGCCGATGCGGGATGTCCGTGACGGCCGTGGTCTACCTGGGCTCCCTGGCATTGGCGGACACCTGCTACCTGGTCTGGGTGATCCTACTGGACCTCACACTCAGCTTCCTGCAGCTACAGCCTTTCTGGCACAACCACCCCTGGTGCGGCATCATGGGCTTTCTGCAATATGGCACGCTCTACAGCTCCACTTGGATCGTGGTGGTCTTCACCATTGAGCGCTATCTGGCGCTACGCGGCACGGCCGCCCCACAGCGTTTCCCCCGGGCGCAGGTCGCTGTTCTCACCTGTGTCGCCGTGGTCCTGGCTTCCCACGTAGCCTCGGTCCCCATGGGCTGGATCAACATGGTCACGCCGGTGAACCTCACCCTCCCCGGCGGGGAAAGCGTCACCATGAACCGCTGCCGCTACAGGGACGCCACGTACTCCACCGCTGTGGTGTGGATCACCACCTTCCTCTCTGGCGGTATCCCCATCCTCCTAGTGGTCGTCTTCAACGCGCTGATTGCCAGCCACCTCAGCAGGGCCGGCAAGCTTTTCACCAAGGAGGAGCGGCGGACCATGAAGGGGGCGACCAGCAGGGGCGCTGTCCGGCGAACAGTCCTGCTGCTGTCTGCAGTGTCTGTGGCGTTTGTGGTCCTCAGCCTGCCGAGATTCATCACTTACTGCATCCTTCGCACCGCCTACAACCACGACGACTTTGACAGGAATGACTACGGAGCGCCCATTAATGTCATCAGCGACTTGGCCAACATGCTGCAGAATCTCAACTCCACCACCAACTTCCTGCTTTACTGCATGGTGAGCAGAAGGTTCAGGCGGGAGCTGGTTCATATGCTGTCCTGTGGCAACAAGGCCAGGCAGCTGGGCTCATTCCTTACCCAGACCTCCATGGTGGTCTTCTCTGTGGTAGATCACAGGGATGCACCTCCCAGAGATCTCAGCAGCATCATTCTCACCAACATCAAACACACTGAGCAGAGCTGAGTCTTGATGTAGAAAGTCCGTTCACCATTAAAGAATATTGATATCTGTATTGGCACTGAATGGCTTTAGTAAACTAGGTTGGTTGTATTGACACTGGTTGGTTGTATTGACTCAGGTTGGTTGTGTAGCATATCTGGCTCCATTTTAGGTAGGACCTAGGCTGGGACCCAAAAGTTGGCAACCCACTAATTGCACTTTGCGTAACTGTATTTAATTGTTTTTTCCAAAAAACATAATGTCGTTAGCAGGTTTTCAAAATTTTGATTAGGTCCCAGGCCAAGTTGAGCTTTATTTTTGCTTATTTATGCGGGGAATATCTTCCACGGGGAGAACTTGCTAATGCATCTTCTTCTCGCGGCACTCAGTTATAGCCTAGAACATTGTAGCTGGGTCTCTACAACACTCTGGGTCTCTACATCACACTTCTTGACCCTTTGTACTGTCGCGTCATACATTACCTCAGGAAATAAAGACACACGAATACTCAACATGAATCGATTTTAAGCAAAGACCCCCATTGTAATTCATACAAGCATACAGCGATGAGAGAGGGTTGTAAAGGGTGCCACACTTTAGTTTTATCATTTCTTATTCGTTTACATTTTTTTCGAGAGGTTCCAATGGTTTTATTAATTTATGAAATAATGTATTTTTCTCTTGTTGTTTTGAGGTAAGTAGTTGTGTGCCTTTGATTTTTTTTCTCGCTAATGTACGTGGGGAGTCTCTTATTGTCTACTGTAATTTCTATTTAAAAAGCGGAGCACACTTCTAAAAATCTATGTATACTGTATATTCGACTTTGTTCTCGTATAAAGCCTTTGAATCAAATAGACTACCAGAGCAATTTTACTAGACAAATCATTTTGATGTACTGTACGTTGGATTCTTTAGCAGCAGCGCCACAATCCGTCCACAAGGGAGCAGTGTCTGACTTTTAAATACTGCTGAACTGTAATATAATTGCAGATTCGTCTTAAAGTGAAAGTTTAGTTATAGTCCTCAAATGAAGATTGGGGAACAGTCCCAGGAGACCTTTGTTTTTCTGTGATAAATTATCCACTGGAAGAACTGTCCAAGAACGGCCAATCTTTCTCAAATCTTTTTAAAAACCCGAAGTATTCTCATTTCTGCCAAATAAATCTTAAGTCATAATATATGCCAGATACCCATTGTTGTGATAGAACCAGACACTATTTGCTAGTAATGAATTTGTCTTCATTGGCATGAGCTCTAATGTCACAATTACAGAAAACAAGTACCAAACAGGCAGGCACACATCATGCACCTTAACAACAAGACTGGGCACACTCCCGTGGATCCTCCTGATAAGAGATGACATTCCCTCGGCTTTCCCTGAGAGCTGAGATTGCTGGGCGATTGTGGGTAATGGTATGCCAGTCACTTATCCTCCAGTGTAAAATCAGTGGTCAGATGAAACTGCAGGATTTTTGATTTTTTTGTAACCCTCGACTTGACCTCTGCTCACTCAGAAGTCACTGCCGACTGTGTTGGCTGGTCTGTGTGCTGTGCTGGGGTTATGCCAAAAGTAACACTTTTAGATAAAAAAACAAAATCCTGTTGGATCACAGGATTTTTTCCCCTTTCGATTGCCATATTTTTCTTTTTTGGGATATGAGTTGGTTGTTTTTGGGGTTTTTCTTTCTCAGAGAAAGCTTACTTCTGGCCACTCCACTAGAACAGCCAGCTGGGATATTACTGACTCATTGGGGTTTTCTCCTCTCTCAGCTATTGAACTCCAATTTTCTTCTTGGGTTAGCAGAGGAATCCCTAACCAGTTTCCTCCTTAAATGGTGGCTTGTAAGTGCGTGTCTGGGTGGTACAATACACCTTCCTCTTTGTAATGATCAACGTGACTGTGTGTGCTAAAGTTTTCCCCATGTTAATTGCATGAATTAGAAGCTGAGTCAGAGGGGAAATATAGTAGGTTAGCGAATAGCCGCCTCTGAAAGTAGTGATCAGACGGGGAGTTCTACAGCACAGGGTAGATTAGCTAATGTAGAAGTGACAGCTAGTTTCTGTGATCTGAAGTTTCTCTTCCAAGTCTCTGGCTTTTATTACTTTGCTAGGGAACCACGCACGCACGCACACACGCACAAATTGACACAAGAGCTCTGGACGTGGCAGCAAAAACTTGCCTACTCGAACACACTGCCTGTTGTTCCAGGAATACTGTGGTATTACTTTTAGTCATGTAGTACTAATGATCTTCATGATTCTTGATTATTCTTATGTATACTAATAAAATAGTTTATGTCCCAAACTGAATTATTTGTGCATAAAAAATTGCTCACCAGGGAATGGTCTGGAAGGTTCTGTCCATATATGGTAATCAATCCTTTGTCAGATAAAAAAACAATGTTGTTTTTTATTCCAAACTCTAGGCCAGATGCCTCCATAATTAGTTCTTATTTGTTCCATATGCATATTAATTTACCTCAAAATGTCAACAAAAGGTCCATTAAAAGTTCACTGTTTAATATCGTTGAATATTGCCTTGCCTATAAATGCATCTCAGTTGGCTTAACTGCTCAAGCATGGATTGTGCTTCACCATGGCAACCATGGCTTTTTCAAAATCAAACCATGCACAATTTATACAGGGTTGTCATTTTAAGAGCACTCAGAGATGCTGTACCTTTTCTTAAGATATTTGAGCCCTCATTCAGACCAAGCTCTATTGAATTTATTTCTTCTTTCGACTTCTATTCTGATTCTGTTTTATGGTGTGATGGTTGCTTTAGCTTTCGCATTAGTCTGGCCACTTATTTTACCGCCTTTTGTACTTAGTGTCACAAGATGTAATATAGCGGGGAGAATGAGATGGTAGGAACCTTTATGTTTTGTCTTAACTTTTCTTGGGGTTTCTTGACCCGGCGGAAGCTACACAATCTAGTTGATGTATGTCAGCTGCTTGGGGGTATTTGGGGGTGTTGCTTATGCTTTTGCGTCCTCCCGCAACATGGTAGTTATATTTTCATTTTGTTCCTCATTCCCAGGTGTCTGAATGTGGTCTGGTGTCTTTTCACTTGCACATGTTACATTTGCATTGTAGTGATCTTTTGTAGTGAGCAGCCGGGTGTGCGACAACCCCCGGCAGCAGCCTCGGGTGTAATCAGCATCAGCGGCATACAAATGCCTTGGTTTATATGTACCCCTTGTTTCCCTCGCTTTTCAGGAGAGAGTTGGTCAGTACAATTTGGGGATTGGCAGTGGCATGTAAAGGCAACGCTCAGGGCGCTGAGGCTAACAGAGGAATAAAGGTTAACTTTGTGCTGGGGGCACAGGAGAGGCGGGCTAAACAGGAAGTGCTGCTTCAGGCAGAGGATCGAAAGGCCTCTGGGGCGGAGTTGTGGGAGGAGTCATGGGCTATGTTCGGCGAATAAATTCCTCTGGCAGTGGTAATAGCTTGTTTCTTCCAGTGCCAACCGGGAGAACAAGAGCCCCTGGACGAGTCCCAGCTCTGCCACAGAGAACAGTTCTCGCGCTGGCAGAAGCGAGACGTGGCGGGGGCTGCTGCCTAGGACATGGTGTTGGCAGACCAGCTGTTGTCGATGCTTTGAGTCCCTCCTCCAGGAGCCTTGCTGCCAGTGTGCTGGGCCCCATCCTCCCCCTTCCACCAGGTGAGAACAGAGGCCTGGGAATCAGACCGGAAATCTGGGGGTCGGTTGCCATGCTTCTGGTGTCTGCTCCTGCAGTTTTGTCGCATCCTGGGTTCCGGCTCAGCCAGCTTTAAACCGCCTGTCTCTGCAGCTATTGGGCGAGCTGTTAGGGCCTGAGGCAATCCTCAAAAGCCGTACACGACTGTAAGGCCTCTTTAAAAATGCTTACTAAAAAAAATCTATTTGCTTTATTTTAGATGTAGACTGCACAACCCAAATGGATTCACCAAGCAGCATCTAATCGTCTACAGCTAATATGAACTAACACTAGCCTCCACATACAGAAACCACATATAAACTCATTCTAATTCCCAGCTAACCAAGATACAATGAAACTGTTGTACTCTGTGTCCTGTATTCCCTTCTGAAATAAATTTTTTTTTTTGTTTTAATTTTTAATCTGCAATTATGGCAAAACGAGTATAGCTCTGTTTTTTTTAATTTAATGGCTTAACACTTATCCTCCTTTCATAAAGAAATAAAAAATACTGACATAAGTGAATATGGGTTAATACACTCAAGGATTACGAATAAAGTAGTCCAAATTCAAACTAAACAAACCAAAAAAATTCGCTTAGAGTCAATAAATGCATGTTTAACCCAGAAAGCTGTCATGATACTTCACCATCTACACAACCTCCAGTGAGCTCCCAAAAAGTTCAATGGCCTTCTTACAGAGAAGCTCTACACATCTCCACATCTCCTCTCCACCTGTGTGTGGCCTTACGGGAGGGTATCCTAACGAAACTATTGGCAGAGTGACTGTAAAATCCTCCAATCAGATTTTTTGTAGTGAGCCAGATTGCCCCACTAGGGTCTGCACCTTCTCTGTGACTTGGAGAAGGGGTTTGCATTCTTATTGATAGACCCTGCTCATGAGTAATGTTAGCTAGCAAACCAAATCTCATTTATGTCGTAGTTTTTTTCATTTGATTTCTCCTAATTGTGACAAAGCTTTCTTTCGACAAAAAATTCGGAAAATCTTGTTCAGATTGATCGTCCAACCCCGGCTCTCAAGATTACCCCTGGCAGGATTATTGTTTATGAGACACTTCAGCGAGGCCAATTACAAACACTATCAGTGGCTAACAGCTAGTCCAGAACAACTGTTCTGCTGGGACTGCGTGCCTTTCACAGCAGAGTGTCACGGAGCCTACTACCATAAAGGGTTCGATATTTGAGCTGTTTAACTAAGGCACTAAAGTGCATCAGGATTTATTGGGACACCTGCAAGCGGCTATCTTTAGTTTTTATCTTTAAGTGACCTGGGTCTGGTGTGTGTTATGGTTTTATTATTAATCAAACGTTTCCTAACGTTACATAATAGCAGAAAGCTTGATAAGATGGCTGGATTGTCTTTTAATTTGGCAATGTATTTATTTATTTTTTGTTATAGAACAACTTCGACCCTGTTTGGTATATGTCACATTTTTTCATTAATAATTAAATAATATGCGTTAATTTGCTAAATATATGTTTTATACAAATGTTTACTATAAACCTCATCTGACAATGTGTATATCCTAATTTTGCCTTAATACTGCGAATTTGTTGTTTTTGTAGTGTTTATTTACTATGTAAATATGCCGAAAGGGTCTGAAGTATTCATGAGGTGGGATAAGCCTTGCCTGCCCAAAAAATGCTTTTCTCAGTGATTCATAAGTCTTATTTAGTTCATATCATATATAATTCCTGGCATTAAAGTGTTAAAGGTATGTACAACATTTTCCACCCTGTTTTTTTCACAAATCGCACCCCAGATGCATGAGTGGACACACATCTGGGGTGCGTGGAGGAACAGGTACTGTGAACACTTAACCAGAACCTGGTGTCTTTCCTGAGTTAATTGAAGGAGGAGGACCTCTGTTGCTGACTGAATAGGCTCCCTAGTCTTTGACCAGAGGGCAGTTTTGCTTACCTTCACCTCGACTACTCATTTTAGTTGTGATAATGGATGCAATGCCTATGGGTGCTGGTCATCTGGGCAGGCATGTGGCACTAAGCGGGCCTTCCTCTTTATTAGAGGCTGAGAAAAGAAACCGGGGATCTCCGGGATCTGCCCTCTTTTCTACAGTTATCACAATAGAGTAAATTTGCCTGCCTGCCTTGCCTTCTAATCATGTTAGCAAGGGCTACAGTGAGTCACTCCTGACACCAAGCTACCGAGGATAAAGAAGAATGTTCACTCTGAAACCCTAACATTCAGATTAATTAGTTTTTCCTTACTTCTGCTCAACCTTCCATTGCAATCAGGGCTAATGCCCAACTCAGAAATTTCCAGCTACTACTCACAGTCAAACTGTTCCCTAGATGTTTACAGGAAGCAGAAAGCCCATCCAGTTACATGTCTTCTTTTCCAATCAAGCTCAAAAAAGTACATGGTGTAACACCATATAACTGCTTTATGTTGACAGTTAGTCTGACTTTGTTTTCTGTAATAAAAATATTTTATTAGTAGAAGCATTGCTATTTGACATGAATCAAAAAGTATTTGTCTTTGTTTTAGTTACGAGAAAAAAAGGGGTTTTCGGAGAAGATCTTTAATTACTTTCAGATCCACAGTTATAATTTAAAATCTTATTATGTCCTCATAAGTTACAATAAAATAGCTTGTGACCCACCTCAAATCTGTGTAATATAAATGTGAAATAACAGATCTATCATTTATTTTATTTTTTAAACTCTTAATCATATCGTTTTATGTTTTTTGAATCCAACTGAATAAAGATTACAAAATATTTATTATCAGATGACAGATCAGAGCTTGGCTACAATTTTAGTTAGAATCGAGTTCCACGATTCTACAGAAATGTAAGGTTTCTCTAAATACTGAAATACTGAAATATTAAAATATTAAATTTTCCTCTTGGTCATTACATTTTTTTTTAGCATAGCAATAATACAAACAATTTAGCGATTAAGGGTTTTATGGAAAGAAAATCAGAACTCTCTCTGTCACTTCCCCTGATCACTTCTAGATCAGTGTTCCCTAATCCTGGGCCTATGCTCATTTAAAAAAAAAAAATCATAATTATTTTTATTTATTTATTAGTAGGAGAGAAAATTTTACCTGGAGAAAATTTTAATGCATTTTAATATTAATTGGTTTTAAATATGACAAATTAAGGAAATAAGATCACATTTTACACTGTGAAACACATTTCCTGAAAACTACTTTGTTGCAAACATTTGAATAAGGCAAGCAGCCAAAGCATTTCATACCCTGACCCAATTTTAACTTTAGATTAGTTAGTAGACACCGAAAGTAAAGAAAATAGTAGTTGAATGAAAATGAAATTTTCTTCTGTATTCGTATTTTTACAATCTACACGAATCAAATAACTTCACAACGCAGATCCAACCAGGAAATCTATGATCCCAAATGGAGTAGAATGAAAATAATAATGTTAGACACGTGTGTTATCATATTGGATAATCATATTCAACATATTTATTATAACGCTGCTAGCTACGCAGATAGCTGACAGTCGTATGAGTTTAAAATTAAGATGCTAGCATCAACAGTTGCCAAGCCATTGCACCCCTAAAAAATATATATATATATTGGGTGGGTGTGTTTTGGTTCTTTTCCTTTCATATCCGGAAACGTTCAGCTCTTGCATGCCTCGTCATGGGCACGAAGAATAAACCAGTTATCCAATCACAAATACGGAGGAATAAACTAGCGCCGAGTAAATATCTAGTAGCCCATTCCTATTTGTGGAAGCACCAATCTTTCATAACGTAGCTCAAACGGAGAGCCAATCATTTAACTGTGGGCATTTTCCCCCCCTGTTGAACGACATTCGCGTTTATAGTATGCCGTACGCAGGCAATAAGGACCAACAACTGCTGCAATAGTAACTGGTCGTCGTGCTGAGAAAACTGGATTTTCATTGGTCTATTCAGAGAGAACGCGAGGTCTGTCCGTGATCAGAGACGTTCGATTGGATTGTACATTACGGTATTGAAGAGGATTACGATGTAAATATAAATCTAGAATGCCAACGGATAGCATCGAATATGTTCAATCAAGGAAAATCTATACTGACAAAGTAAATACAAAAACGCATAATTTACTTGTTGGTTTTTAAAACAAATTACCAAAAACACGTTTTTAAATCCCGATATATAGTTTGATTTATGTCTATGAATGGCAGCACATCCCGCCGCCTCATATTGGGCACCAATGAATACATGAATGACTACGTAAAACGACCAATTAGAAACGGGTTTTTTATGTGGTTGTTTGTATACACTTTGGGCAGGATGCTGACTCTTCTGACCTGAGTGTTGTTGAGAATACTGCAGTGTGTTAGTAGCTAACCAGTAGAGGCAGAGGATAGGGGAGGGTCTGGCCGAGAGGAATGGTGTTGATTAGGGTTACCGAAGAGTGCTGTGATCATATTACAGAGAAGAGGAACGTTTTCTATAATGGCACACTGGAGGCAAACTAATGGACTGCCACATTGGATTTTTCCTCCTCCAATAATGGTTTAACTAGCTAGCGATCAAGCTGTGCTTCAGACTGAAAGATTAATACAATATTCTGTAGAGAGAAGCAAAAAAACATAAAATGTTTCTGGATGGACCTGCGGTAACACCCGGACAAATCGAGAGTGAAAAGAAAGTGGTTTCTATTTGGCCGAATTCTCCGAGATAAAACTCTAGGCACTGGTGGTGGTAAAACACGTTATTGTCTTGTTTATGTGGAAACTGGTTGTAGTTTTAATGGTGAGAACTCGAAAACATTGGTTAAAGAGCAACAGCGGCATTTGCTTGCAAAGGCACCACCATTACGGTATGGTTTCAACAGCTGCAACTCGGATTACTCCTACTTCTTAGCTAGAAATTATGCTTCTGTCAGTAGGACACACTCTGCGTGCCCCTTTTATGAAAATAACGGTAATCTTGTTTGTTGTTGTACATAAATAGGGGGACATTTCACAAGAGACCCCACTCACCGCGATTGTCACCCGGACAAAGAAATTTTTCCCTGGATGTCGCCCCAGTTTGTACTCTCTACGTGCTCGTAGTTTCTAATCTCCACCACAGCAATCATGTTTGCCGTCCGCATAGTCACCGCAGATTACTACCTGGCAAATCCTCTCAAAGACTTGGACGTTTGCTATTCGGAATTCAGAGAGACCGACGTGAAGAGGGTGCCAGTGGTCCGAATCTTCGGAGCTACACCGGCAGGTATGTGTGTCTATTTAAATAAGCGTCTTCCTACTATAACATGTTAGACACGCGCTTTCCTCGAGGAATTTCTCGAAAGTGTTGAGATATGTATACAAGTAAATCGATGTAACAGAATAGTTAGACCTTTTAAATCGATGTGTAATCAATAATTTATTAATTATTGCGTTAAATGCACTGTAAAAGTAGCTATATAATCGCTACAACCAAAGGTACCAGACTAAATAATCATTGCTGGAAAAGTGGTCTTACTCCGCCGTTTTTAGAGATTATGTTTTAGCAGAAGTTGGATGGCCAGCGCAAATGATGTTTCGAGCATGCTTAGTAGTTTATTCCTTGGTCGCTTTGTTTCCAAGTTTTTCTTTTTCTTTGGAGGACTGACTTAACGTCGCACCTGAAGTCCATGACTTTGCCCTCTCTTAGTGTCAAAACGTTATTGTACAACAGGTATCAGGGTAGAGACCAGCCATGCATATTTATTCCATCCTAGGGTGCTTGCCTTGGACAGATTGACTACACCGTAAGGTATGAAATAAAAATGTTTTTAGAATGTTCTGCGTTACTTCTGTTTTCATGATTCATGCAAAATAATTCTCCAGAGGGAGAGCTTCGGGAGTAGCCTGGCCACCTGGTGCTCTCTGTGACCTGGATGTGATTAACAAACTTTGTTTGTCATTGGTATAATTGTCAGTTTATATTGCCCACCCTTTTTAAAACACAATTTATTTATAACAATATGACTCGATTATCCCTCATCATTTTTTTCTTCTTCTCATGAATCTCCACAGACTTGGGTCTGTAACTGGCTTTTGGAAAACCAGCATCACAGTTTGGGGGTACCTTGTCAGTTTTTCCTGGCCCTTTCCCTTTGGATGTAATCATACCTTCTAGGCATTGTTATGAGCGGGGACTCCTGTACCCTGACTGGGTAATGTTTTACAGGGAGGAGCTCCAGAAAGGACCCTTTGGCTTTGCGGCCGGTACTCATCTCCTTATGCCAGAAAAGCCTGGTTCCACAGGCAGCAGCCCCGGGCTTCTAGAGACAGCTTGATTTCATTGAAGAACACAGTCCACTTTCTCGCCAGGCTCCCGCTGTTTGTTTTTCGGTTCGCTTCAGTCATGTTTAATTTCAGTTTTGTTAATGGAGAAGAACTGCCCGAAAGTTTTAGCTGTTGGACTGGACTTTTCGAGATGGGCACATCCTGCCATGACATTACTATGAGCTCAGCTGTCTAAAGTCTGTATAGTGCTAAGGCTGGGAAACTCAGTTCCCACCTCAAAAGTTCAGTCTCTTGAGTTTCCCATGACTTGCTTACCATAGTGACTATCTATTTTATGTTCAAGAACCCCCAACCCTCCCCTTGATTGACACTGCGATATGGATTCTTCATTTTGTGTTTGGTGTAGAAGCACTTAATGTAGAATATTAGTTGGCATTTGGGCGTGAGGCTGTGTTGGCTGTGTCCTGAATCTTTTTCTTTTATATCTAGCTTGTTTATCTGCAGATCCCGATCCCTTTGTTCCCCCCCTTATGGTTGTTAATCCCTAACAACAAGGGCCATGATGTAGCTCAGGGTGTTTTGCCTTTCCCTGTTAAATCCTGCATATTAGAACAAATGGACTAATATCTGTTTCTATTGAACTTGGGTTATTTGTTTGTGTGTTTCAGTGCCATGTGGCTTGAGGTGGATCCTAACACTGTATATGGACATTAGTAATAGATCATTGTGGAAACGGTGTTATTTCGTCCCTATGAAAGGGGTTTGTGGTGTCATTATTCAAATTTGGCAATAATGTCGTCCCCTCACTGGCAGAAGACCATGAAAGGCCCACTGTCAGTGTATGGGAATCTCCGGTATTTAGGGAAAGGCCGAATCTCTTCCGTTATTGCCAATTATTTAAGGCACCTTTGCATTGAATCTGTATCGAAAGAACCATGGCTTCCAGTCCCCAGGCAGCTGCAGTGTGGTCAGTGAGGATCATAGCTGTCTGTTGTTTGTCGGTTGCTCAGTGGCCATGGGCTAAGAGAAGCGTTTCCAGAGTTTCCTGGACTGGCCACAACATTGATGGAATACAAACATGTTTTAATTGTAAGTTTTGGTTACATGGCATTTACAATCACATTTGAGTCAGTAACACAGAACTCAAGGAGAGTTGTTGGCCTGCTTAATATGGTCACGTTGTTGGTAGGGTTCACACTTGTTTGTTGGCAGCATACGGTGTTCTGTAGTCCTTTAGCATCTTGTTGAGGCCGTCGCATCACTTGGGACACGTTTTAAATCTGTGTCGGCTTTTTATTTTTTCCTAAACCAAATAGCGATGTCATCTGGAAAGCATAGACTCGGAGTAATAGAGCATTGTGTTTTTCCTGAAGCTGAAATGTTTTAAAAGTTGAGCTAGATGCTGGCCACGCTGGGATAAGTTTCCAAATGGGTTACACCCTCCGAAGAAGTCAGACACCCTGTCTTTATAGTTGAAGGACGATAGTTTTGGGAATCTCGTAAATGTGACCCTGTTGAACGCAGACTTTTTCCTGTTGCCTTGTAACTAGGGGGAAAAGGTGTTGCGGTCATTTTTTCCCCCCTCGCTAAATTGGTGTTACCAGCAGTTTCTGTGGTTGGAAACTGAGATTGCCGTCGTTTTAAAGATGGTGGTGCTTGCCCAAAACCCAAGTGCTGAGCTTGTCCCCTGGACTGTAACATTGTAAGCCCTCTAAAATACACGATGTAGCATGCTTTTCTGCTCTGAGATCCCTGTCAAACGCGTCGTCTCCTGCCATTTCCAGACATCGTGGTGTGCGTGAAAGGGTCAATGCAAGTGAAATTGTCTCCCGCAATTTTTCCCCCTCCCCATCTAGACACAATGCCTGATAATTGCAGGCTAAAGATCTGTGTTAATTCCGCAATATCTACGCATTGCGCTCTGTGTCGTCTATGTGTCGCCGAAATATGTAAAGTAAAAAGGAAATGGGCGTAACCAACTACGGAATCAGAATGTGACGCGACGTGGCGGGATTTGTTTGCAGCTATTTTTCTGGCTTTTGTTTGTGTAAGAGGTTTGCGTTTGTTGGGCAGTGAGTGATGCTCTCCCCCGGCCCAGTCCTCCTGTGACCTGAGGCACTGCTGCAACACCCGGCCGTGTCATTTGACACCACTTTTCCTGTTTGTGCTTTGTTCTTCTGAATGGCCTTCTGAGCAGAGCTCTGTTAAAGCATGGCTGGCGAAGAGTTCAAAGTGTCCTACGTCGCCGTACCCCTTACCTGTGCTTTGGCCTAGAACTGGATCTGGTGCAAGGCGCATGCAGTGTTTTGATCGATAGGAAAGCAGATCTTCCGGTCAGAATGGATCGTTTTTGGGTTGGTTTTTGCTGTTTTATTTACGTTTTTTAATTCAACGGATTTGATTTTAGGCAATGGATCCAAAACTCCTCCCCTCTGATGCTGAACGTTTAAAAAAACGAACGTAACTTACAGCTGATTTTGGTATTGGGTTCCCTTAAAAAGAACAGGTTTTGCGGCCCTGATATTGGCAGTGTTGTAGTTTTGATGTGGTTGATCCTGAGTATGGGAATAGGGTAGACGGGCCTTGCCTCTTGTGTCTAGTCAAGAGCCTCCCACACCCACCCAAATCCCTTAACGAGAGAGTGAGGTGATTTTGTGAGTGGATTGGGAACCTTGTTGCTTCCTTAGGGATGGCGTTCTGCCCCTTTATCTTAGTGGCACTATTTCCCGTTTTCAAGTTGTTTGTTTATTGTGGGTGGTAGTAACATGATTCTGTTTGAATCCTTTGTTCCGGCTGGATTTATTTTCATGTTGTTAATAAAGATCTGTTGGTGTCTCTTGCATACCCTGCAGTACTAAAATTCTCTGACTGAAAGCGTTAGTCAGGTTGGTTTTGTGTGTTCCCAGATCAGTTTAAGGCACGTTCTTTAACGCGAATGGTATGGGGAGGACTGCTCAGGGTTGACCAGATATGCTTTAACGCAGGGGGTAATCTTGGCTCGTTTCCCATGCGATCCAGGAACGGTTTAAAAAAAAAAAAAAAACTAAAATTGCAATAAGTCTCTCTTTAAAATAAAAACTTTTCAAAAAAGGTTGCCAGGGACGACCTTTCTGATTTCAGGCTCTGCCCGTTTGGGTTGATTAACCCCTAGACGGCCTTGCCTATTCTTCAGCAGTCCTTTCTCCGTGTGGGTGTGGGTGGGGCTGTGGGTATGGGGGTGTCTGTGTGTGTCAGTGAATACGCCTCTGTATATAGTTTGGTCATTTTTGCGTTCTGAGGCCTCAGGGTCGGTGTGACCGAGCAGCACCGGTCTGCTTGAGGAAATCCCGTCGGTTCTAATCCCTCGAGTCTTTCACTGTGTGTGTACCACTGTCCTGCCAAGGAGCTCGTCCTCAGTTCACCTGTGATGCGATGTCCGCGCGGGTGGGGCTCTGTACAGTGTGGAGATGTGCCCTTGCGAACGGGATGATGAATGGGTTTTATAGCACCTACTCATCCAGCTTTTGGGATCGGCTCAGCCGCAGAACGCTCACGGGCAGAAATTGGTACCGCAGAATCTCTCAAAACTCTCAATCCATCATTTTGAAAAGGGTTTGGAGGCTTCCGGCTCTGACGGAATTCCAATGAGTTTCAGACAGCTAGTTGTGTTTCAGAGTTCGGTTAGCATGTCAATTAATCAGTCTGTATGAAAGCTTATTTGGTCACTTATTTTTTAAACATTCATGCAGCCTAATATTGTCCTATTAGTCTTTGAAAAGGGATTTCAATCCACATATTTTACCGTGGTTATACAACTGAAATAACATCCGCATGAGATTAGGAGTTTTAAAGCTTTTTCATTTTCAGTGTGTGAAAGCGTAGATTCTTTTTTGCCCCAAACGTTCGCCACAGTATTATCAGGACTGTGTCAATCCAAATGGTTTCCCTCAGTGCGCTCACACGTGCTGTGTCAAGGTCATGTTGCTGGGGAGAGAGCCCTCTGTCCACACATTCCTGTGTTTGTGTGTGAGAGAGAAATCCATTGTCTCGCCCAGGCTGCTTGTCCCTACCTGTACTGAACTGTAAATCAGTTTTAATCGCGTGCCTGATGGGAGCCGTTTTGTCCTGCCATGGCTGCGTCTCACTGAGCGCTCTCTCGCTCTCTCTATCTCTCTCTCTCACCCTCTCACCCTCTCTGTCTTGCTCTCTCTCGGTCTCTCTCACCCCCTCGCTCTCTCTCTCTGTCTCTCCCTCTCTCTAGCTCTCTCTCTCCCTCTCTATCTTACTCTCTCTCGGTCTCTCTCACCCTCTCTCTCTCTCTCGGTCTCTCTCACCCTCTCTCTCTC
>JAOVYW010000034.1:1025595-1038493 GCA_025775045.1 Hiodon tergisus
ATTTCAAATGCTTCACTGCCTCAGCTTAAGGACAAATGTCCGAAGTCTTGCAGCCTTTTTACATAAAGAGACCATTTCTAATACACTTCAAAAGATGTATATGCTGCTGCTGGTGTTAAGTGCATGCATGTTGAAATTCAAGGTGTCGAACACCGGTCGCTTGCTAATGGGTTTCAGGAAAGATACTGCTTTTGTACACTGGAACTAGGGTAACTTGCTCCAGACTTGCTCCTATGTTATATTCATCGTTTAACTTTGTTCAAGACGGAATAATGAGTATATCAGTCTGCAAGCGTGAAGGTCAGACACAAATACATTTTTTTACTTAAGACCCATTCTTTATCTTTTTGTTATAGGTGTCATTTCGAGAAACCATACATTGCTGATGAGACCAGACTAACTTCTGTATACCAATTGGACAAATTTATAGGGTGGCTATTTAGTTAGTTTACTATAGAAACCATTGGCTTGAATTAATTGAACGAAAGACTTGATTCCTAAATTCAGATTTGTTTTAATAGAAATGTCAAAAATGTGCGATGAACCTAATTCAACATCAAGGAATTAATATTGTCTTCATATTTCCATTTACTACAACGTACCTTTTTAATCACAGCAAAAAATAAATAAAAACATTACACATTTTGAAACATTTACACAAAAAAACGTATTTGCCACTCATAAGCTCCTTAGTTCACTCGAGTCACAGAAAATGATTGAATGATTCAGGTCAAATGTTTCGCTCCAATTTGAGCAACTTCAGATCGCCATTCCATCAAATGAAAATAATGGAGAGAAAAAAAGATTTATTCTGGGGAAATGCATATAAAATGTAGTGATAATTGAGACAGTACCCCATAGTTCTTTGTTCCTTAAAAAGTACACCCTTTTACTCAATGGACGCTGAAGTTTTTTTTTTTTTTTTTTGCTTGTTCAAAGTAAGCAAACGTCCTGACGGGTCCCTACCTCACAAAAACATTATTTATGTTCCACTGAAAGCTCTCTGATTAACCAGCTCGTAGCAGTACTTCTCCAGAGGACACATTTATCATCCTGCACAGCAAATTACAGGTTTTGACATGGCCGGCAGGACAAAAAAAAAAAAAAAAAAAAAGTGATGTGCTCATCAGTCACAGATTACTTTCACCATTCCCCAATCAAAAATTACCGATTACCTCATTTCAGTCCAGCTACTCAGCTTGTTTGGGGCTATAAAATGACAGACAAGGTCTAATGGTGAGGCGTGCAGTACAGACGATAAACACTGCTCAGACATGTGGTGGGCAAAACGGGTATCCAAGTGTGTTACTTAAATGACATCATTCACAGGAATACACACAGAAATGTCTTTCGAGAACTTTCATTCTCAACTGAGGGCGAATTTGGACTCCCCGCGCCCCACGCCATACGCCAAGGTACTCAGTCTCTCTTTTCTCGGTCTAACGTGACCAGTTGTTTTTTTCTGGGAGAGTCTGCCAGGAGGGTGATAGTGGAGTCGGCAAGGGGGGGTGGCAGTGCAGACTCTGTGGAAAGATCAGAGTTCAGAGCTACAGCGGGAGGGCCGTCTGAGTTTACAGCCGCAGCAGAGGGAGAGTTTGTAAGGCTGGCATCATCCATTTCAATGACCTCAAAGTCGGCATCATTCCACTGATCCACTTCCCCCTCTTCCTCCACTTCTTCTTCCTCGTCGTCATTGGCGCCGGCGTCTAGCAGGGCCCTGCGGTACTCGCTGTCATCTGACCCTGGGCGCCCTACACCCCGCACCTTTCTGCTGGGTGTGCCAGGCGCGGTTGCCAGCTTGTACATGACGGGGAAAAGGATCGAGGTTATGGTGGCGGTAACCAGGGACAGGTACATCAGTACCGAGTGCTCTGGAGTCCGATCCAGCAGATACCCGACCAGTGCTGGCAGCACCATCTCACCAAGCGCCGCGCCCACCACGAACACCGCCGCCGAGCGCCCCGTCAACGTGGTGTACTGCTCCAACCAGGAGATCCCACTTGGGAAGATGGTGGCCATAGAGCTGCCATAGAGTGCCGAGCAGCACCACAGCACCACCTGCTGGTGGCTGAAGAGCGTGAGCAGCAAGGAGGACAGGGTGGATCCCGCCAAGCTCAGAAGGATCATGCTGGCAGGCCACATGCAGGTCGCGCAGAAGATGGCCAGGCCTCGAGTGGCCGCAAACGCGCCCCAGAACACCGAGTTCAACCCCGCTGCCTCGCTCTCGTCCATATGGACAAAGTTCTTGGCGTAGGTGAAGATGAATGACCCGTAGGCGACCTCGGCACCCACATACCAAAAGAAGAACGTAAAAAGCAAGAGGATGAGTGCATTGTGGTGCCTGGCCACCAGGCCCTTCCCAGTGGAGGCCTTAACTCGGTCACGGGACGGGGTTCCCCGAGAGTACAAGATGTAGAAGACGAGGGAGACCAGCAGGATGAAAGCCCCGATCACAAAGTAGGCCCACATTGACTTGACGGTGCTGCCCTTGGCGTGGTTGAACTGCAGGGTTGAGGTTAAGACCGTCTGCCCCACCGTGGTAGGCGGGAGCTCCGAGGTCTTGGCCTCCGGGCTCTTGATGTCTGTGCTGAAGTTGCTGCTAGCGTGGGAGCTGTCCCCGAACACCAGCTTGGCGATGATGGGTGATAAGAAGGCTCCTGCAGCAAAGCTAAAGTGCAGAGCCTGCATGTGCGGCCCAGCGCGGTCAACCCAGGTGTTGAGGATAAGGATGTTACCACCTGGCAGAACAAAAAATGCTACCTGCAATCTCTCAAAGCACTACCATAACGGCATCAGAATAATCATTTTAAAAGATTTCAAACAATCATATGTTGCACGTTGTGCCGTATGCCATTTATATTGGCCATTGATCCTGAACAAAACAACAAGGATGAGGTCGGTGCTCCTTAAAAATGTATTTTCAAATAATCAGCACATATATCTGTGCTGCCTTATACATGCTCTTACCTGTGTCTAGAAACCCCATGGATATCCCAACACTGGACATTATGGCAGCGACCAGAATGGCTTTTTTACAGAACGGAACTGATAACATACCAAACGCTGTGACCAGCATTGAAACCCCTGAAGAAGAAAAAAAACAACAGTAGAAATATACAACATGTTTAGCATTCAGTGTGTTTCATTATGTTCAATGCCAAACTAAAGCAGGAACTCGATCAATACCCTTTCTGATATGTGCACTGCGCCGTGTAACTATAAGCTAATATTAATGTTGCAAACACAATATCTAGTTACATATTCACATATTAGTTGAATACCACAGTGGGGACACTATTATGGTTTTGCCATTCAGTTGAAACTCAAAGTACTAAACAGGTCAATCATCCACACATTACTGAACTGAAAAATGTTATTTTGAGCAGCGGCGCACCTACAGTTTAAGTTAGTAACCAGACCTTCTTCAGCCTGCTGGCAGCAGATCCAGCTCCCTGATCATGTCATACATTGATTAATGCAGTGCAACCACTCAGGTGACTGTTGTGGGCACAAGTTCATACACCCGCACCGCCGCGGAAAAAGGGCTTGCATTCATAAATGCCATATACGAGGGACCAAAGTGCTAAGGAATAGCAACACATTAAACAAAGACCTCCCTCCCACGCTAATCCGGTTAAAACAGCGACAGTTCAGAGGCTGCTTGGCAACAGGATCGGCTAAGGAATCACGGACTGTTAGGGCAAGGAACAACCGGTGTGGCAAATCACTGATCCGAGGTGAGGAGACACATCCCTAATCAATCATCGCCGCAAACATCTATTATAAAAACCAATCCAAGGTCAGTGTAGGCCAACCTGTGTACACTGGTTGTGCTTTTGCCAATCAAAATGTGATGCCTGCAGGTTCTTACCCAGCAAGAGGTGGGGATTCATAAAGTCAAACAGGAACCCCGCCAGAACAGAGCCCCCGATGTAGCCCATCGCGCGACCCATGAAGATGTAGGAGATGCTGCTGATGTTTCTATTGACGTTTCTGGCTAGGTCCCCAAACGTGGGGCCCAGCACAGAGATGCCCATCCCCTGAAACACAGTAATGCCAGTCACCGCCCACAATGACAACTGCTTTAACTATACCTCCCTCAAGTACACTTTTTGATTTTATCCACTGTTAATGTACAAATAAATAAAGAAATAAAGAACAGTCAGTTCACCTTACTTCATTTTTGTTTCAGCTCAGCCTAAGTAAACATTTCAGGCCTGGTAAGAAAGTTTTCACTTAAAACTGTCTTAGCGGGAGGCCTACAGTTGAAATACTAGTTTCAATAGCTTGAAATTTAAATAACCGCGTTCACTTAGGCAAATTTAACAGCCGCTGCTGGGTGAGTGAAGTCAATTACATAGAACAACCCGTTCAGCAAACCTGATAGTCAAGTAAATGTCGTTTTTGTGACAATATCAGTATATTTACAATACTTTTGATATACTGAAGTTAAAATTCATTTTCTCACAGGATCTCACTCGATTTCTAATTCTTTCACAGCAATAACTTGATTCAACCGGTCAAATATTTTTAAGCAATGCATCTTCTCTGTAGTTTTACTTCGGCAAAGTTTACCGTCTTTTTATTTTGTTCAAAACTAAATATTTCACAGCAGCAAATTTACTTTAAATTCGCGTGTTCACCATTGTGTGTGAAATATATATATATATGTATATATATGTGTGTGTGTGTGTGTGTGTGTAACATTACAAATAAATTTTATTTCAGTGCAATGAAACAATGTGTTGGAAATGTCACCAGCGTTATTTCAGAATACTATATACAAATAGTGACTATTCACAGGTGATATGCTTAAACCCATAATACTGTAAATCTAATTTAATTCCATAAAAGACTTCGTTGAGATTCCTGATATATGCGGCATCAGACCACGTCGCTTAACGTTACAGAGTTATTATCTAACAATATTAAAAAGCACATACGTCCCAGTAATAAAGAGCGTGATAAACTCTCTACAGAACATGTCAGCAAACGCATTTGAACTTTAGAACCGTTTGTTAAATGTTTTTCGACATTACCAGTCCAAGGAATGAGGCACACAGAGCCACAGTGATGACCCATCGGCTACAACTTCCAGAGACGCTGCTATTGCCACCGTCTATGATTGCCACCCTGTCGTCGAACTTCGATTTGTCATTCTTCCGGCTCTTCTTCAAGACACTCTTCCCTCCACTCTTGGTATCTTTCCTTTTGTCGAAAAGGGTATCTTCATCTTGGTCATCGTTGTCGTCATCATTCTCCATTCTGGCAAAACGAACTTGCTTCTTTTTTACCGCAGGCTCTCCAGTGGCCAAAACGGACATAGTTGATTACCTAAATTTCCTGGCAAATTGTGAATCGTAGGATAACGCGGCGATCTTGTCTGTGAAGAAATCCAAACAAGCATACAGTTTACAACTAACGCTTAGAGCTAACTGGTCCTGAATGAAAATGCCGCTGTCTTTATAACCAGAACAATCATTTGTGAATAATATTTTACTTCACCGCTACCCAGCCATTGCTAACGAGGCCTGGCTGTCAGAGCGGACGAGATCGCGGGAACCAGACGCTTTCTACTGTGTCACCGGGAGTCTAAAGCATCACGGCAGTTTACGAACATAACGTAGGTAACGTAGCAGCATACAGGAAGTGAAATAATGTTTACTGCAGAAAGGTGAAAGGACGTCAAGCGATTAGCTTGTATTATTTGTCTTCTGGTAATTTTGCATGAAGATATTATCTATTCTCAAGTTTGGACACATTTGGGAGAGCTCACTGGAGAATGTTGGAAAATGTCACGCAAATATAAGAGGAAGAATTTGTCCAATACAATTTTACCTACAGAAGCAAAGGAGATATATATTATTTTTGATTTGATTAAGATACTATTACAAAACTTACACTTTTTTCCCCATACCCCAGAAAGCAAATAGAAAAAAACCTCCCGTGCCACAGTGCAGCGACATTTTGTATTCTTAAATGCGAATTTAAAAAGACCACTCCTTTACGCGAAAGACTAATTAAATCTCTGATGCGGGAAAAGCTATTTACTCATTCACTGTTCGATGTTGTATACTGTAGTGGATAAAATTGTATATTCTTAAATTGAAATTAAATTACTTTTTAAATATAATTTGGGGTATTTTATTTTTTCTTTGTTTATGAGAATGATTTGGTGCACTATGCCAAGTTGTTTTTTTATCACTATTGTAAGATTCCCTGGACTGTTTGTAAATTTGTAATTTAGATTTGAATTCATATTCAAATAGAAAAACCTGTTATTTGACATAGATAGAAAGATTACTGATTATCTGATATGTCATCATGGATCAGTCCTTGGTATACTTTAAGCCTTCTTTGAATTAAGTATACAAATATGCTATGACACCACATCTTAAATTGTGTAGTGGTTTAAATGTCAGACCAAGAAATCTTTCCGGTGTCGCTGAGTACGCTACATTAACTTCCGACATCTCAGACGCTTGCGCAGTGGAATCGCTTGGTGAGTATCGGAAAAGCAAGTCGCGAGTCAGATGGACGCAAAGCTTCAGCTTACATTTTAAGCAGTTCCATAGAAAGAAAATATTGGTATTTAATTATTGTAATTATTTATTTAAATTGTTATAAGAATTCGTGTTAGGCACCTGCATAGACTTTTAAAGGTGTTCGAGTCCCCTGACTTCTATATTAGACTTGCGAGGTACTTAAATCTCCTCGGACCCCGCTCTCCACATTCCGACTAGAGTTGTGTGATTTAGAAACTGGGGCCACATTCAAGTGGATGAATGTAGAAATTGTAAACTCTGTAAGTCGCTTTGGATGAAAGCGTCTGCTAAGTAACTAAATTGTTAATTGAAACCTCTACACCGCACCGTGACAGAAATTCAGTGTAAATTCAGCAGTGTAAATCATACAGAAAGTATGGGTTACACTGCACCAACAGCCGTAGTAGTAAGTTAGTCATATTTTGTGTACACAATTTATGTATAATTTAACATATTATCCTTCATAAAATGCAAGGAGGAAAAACTGTACTTGATGTGCATCTATCTACCGATTATGCGGTGACTCTTTATTGATAAAATATGCCAGAAGACGAAAGTTAACAATTCTTTACTTGGTTTAAAAATCAATGATACAATTGCTATAGTAGCCTACATTGCGTATTATAAAATCAAAAAATATAAATCATGCAATTACAAGACACGATAACAAGCTTAAAAAAGAATACAGGAAAGAGCCATTTCAATGATTACCAGTATACATTGTGTATATTTCAAGCAACTTTGTTTTCAGTGAAAGCAGTAGCTCTAAGCAATATTAAAGTATTAATCTCCACTATCGGAACTGAATTACACTTGGAGGAAAATATATAAAAGCAAAAATCTTTGGATACAAAATGAGCTTTGTAATGAGCTGATAAATGCCCGAAACATTGTTAAATTATTCTTTAGATAGGTAATATATTTGATAAACATTTTCTTATATGATACTTTAAAAACTCGTGACAACCATTTATCTTTGGATTTTCGGTTTCTATAATGTTTTATATGAATGTCGCCATTCAGCAGAAGAATCTCAAAGTGAATCTCAAATTAAAACTAATCCTTATACTTCCAACTCGGTTATTGCATTCTACAAAAGGAATAACCCAGGGCTTTAATCTGACAAAATTTTAACCAAATTATATGTCTTTATGCTGGAGACAACTGAACATGTCCATACAAACCAATGGAAAGCAAGTGAGGAAATGGTAATATTAATAGCTCAATAAAGGAATGAAATATAGCTGATTAAAAAAAAATTCTATAATATTCAGTGATAAATTTGCAAGTGTGGAGAAGCATAATATCACAAAAAATAAAAATGTGTTGCAGGTCATTAAAAAAATAAGCAAACTAATGTTTGGGTATACAAAAACATTTATATAAAATGCTGATTATTGAGAGACTCTAGATTCTAGAACACTCAATGCTCTATTTTTTCTCCTGTCTCAATCATGTAAATCAAAACACACGAAAAGTTGGTATATTCAGGTATAAGTCCAAAACACAGTAAAATCATCAGAATATTGGTGGGCGAGTACTTTGGGCTACACTACAATTTCAAAATACAAGATTACCACTTAGCAGCTAAAAGAAAAGGAGTAGTTTATTTGATTAAGAGATCTTTGTATCGGGACTCAATTCATTTTTACAAGGGTTTCTATGAAGGTTTTTTTGGAACATTTCATATACATTTCGAAAATGTTTTGTAGAAATAAGACTTGTTACATAAACAGTCAGAATATTCATGCAATTATACTATGAAAATGTACATTTTTGCAGAATTTTCAAGTATCATGGCAATCATTTTTATAAAAATATAAGTATTTACATTGACATAATACATTAACTTCCATTACACCCTAGTCAGAAGATTTCACTTTGTTTAAGGAAAACCTCTGCTATTTACTAGGACAATAGAATGTAAGCTGTTTAAGTAATTATTACCTTTCCTAGTGTCCTTATAACATTTAGATAAACAAAATGGGGTAAATGTTCATAACGGCCTTAGCTGTTGCTCTTGCAACATTATTAACACTAAAACTTCAGAACAGTGACTTTTCTGTAATGCTTCCCTTCTGGTTTTAAGACAAAATATCAGGAATTATCATGTTATTTGAGGTAGATTGCATAATTACGATTATCTTAGAGAAACTTGGTAACAAACACAAAGCTGAAGGCTGCAAAATAAGGGATTTGTTTGTGAAAGATCCTTTTTTTTCAGTTTTAGATCAGAAATGTTTTTTCAATGTACACTCACAATGATTGTCATGTGTCCTATCATATCAAATGTGAGTTATCAAGTTTTTCCAGGACTTTCCTAAAGTTTGACAATGATTCCAGGTGAGCGTTAAAACCACTCAAAGCCCAACTTCAGTTTTATTTACACACTTACTGAATGGTGTTAAGAAGATATAGCATCACATAATTTTCTTCATGGTACACGGAATAATGTAAATGGCCATTCAGGGTTTTTTTTGTCCATTTTTAGGGCACTCCGAATATTTAAAAGGCAAAATGAAGTCTTTGATTATCAGGTCATCAGCCTACAAAATAGGCATATAAATGTATTATGGCAGTAAATTAAACAAACATAATATATGGAGCAACTGCAAGCTTAATTCTAACAACATAAAATAAAATAAATAAGAGTAAAACTGTGATTGAAAATGAAAATGAATGGACTCATGGTTACTGTCTAACTTGGCCAATGCTGTTATAATAAAGTAAGTTTTGAACTGTGGGGAAAAAAATAAATCACTCAATGATATTAGGACTTATGGCTGTATCTCGCTAGCCCCGGATAAGGTTTACTGCAACGGTGGTCTTAAATCCTGATTCTTTTGATATGTGCTTATTTTAATACAGTACAACTTACTTACATACCACACCCGTGTCTTCTAAAATGTTCCATTAAGTCGGTTCAGACCGAGTTCACGCCCATATTGCATAATGAACTAAACATACAGCTCGACATCAGACGCTTCTACTATTGCCTCTGCTAAAGCACACGTAAAAGATCCCTGTGGGAATAATAGTTTAACACTTTTTGCGGATTTTCAGTTGCTAAAACAACGCATGGACCAGGTCCGCAAGCCTTGCGAATGCAGTGAAGATGGATTCCTTTACGAAGGGCCGGGTGAAAGTTATCCCAGCAGCCTCGGTCCTGGTGCATAGTGAGACTCGGATGCTCGCCTGGTTTTGAAGCCTCTTCCCAGTTTAACATTGCTCTACATTAAAACTCCACTGAAACAAATTACCCCCCACCCACTATTCTACAATGCACTTCTTTGAAGTGATACTGTATACCCAGGTGATATCTTATCACTAAAGTCTCCATACATTCAAATACTTTTCACTGTGTTAAGAGGCCACCAATAATCCATACACAGCAGAGTGTACGGTCTCAAAAACCTGAACAAATCTCAGAATCCTTCAGCAGTCAAACAAATGGAGAAATGTTTGTTTTCCTAAAACCAGATGCCGTTCTTCACTGGTCATGCACTGTAGGCCATGCCAGTTACACTTACGCTTTATAACAACCCGATTAATAACATACATTTATGTTAATGACACAAAGTATTAACATAAATAAACTCTCTAATGGGTCTTGTGAGTCTTCTGGGGTTTGGTAATGGCACACAGCGCATCCAGATTTCACAACTTCATATTTTTACTACTTGACTTAAGGACACTCAATTCCTATCACTAATTTCTTTGGCCACAACAATATTCAATGTAAACTTTTCAAGGGCACCAAGATCAGATCCCAGAAAAAGAGTTTGGTCGGACTGCATGTTTACTCAGGCAGCCCTCCTGTGTGGTTGGTCCAACCCAAGCCTAAGCCCTCCAATTCTTAAATACAGAACTCAAATTAAATTAAAAATTTAAACTCAATTCATCTCATCGAGTATTTTTAAGACAGAAACCCTAGTGGCCTCGAAGGATGCTAAACTAAGCTAAAAATTAAACTAATGCTGTCAGGCTGGACCAGAGTAGATCTCCACAATTCCCTTCCTTTGTGACAGCACTCGACGGTCGTCAACATTTGTTTTTCAATAGACATGGCATGCATCCCTATGGAAGCACCTTGGTGAAGCCGTCATTCTTTTATATTAAATACAAAATACATTTTCCTCCTTTCCATCTTCAACCCTCTAGAATTATTCTTCTTCGGCCACAAGATTAATTGAAAACAGCACGCACAGCATTTAAATTAATTGAAAATGAGTTGTGTGTTCACTGATATGTGGCTTTGATTTTTCCCCATAGTGTTCCTACGTTTGTGTGTGTGTGTTTGTGTGTGTGTGTGTAGTGTATGTGCACGCTTGCGAGGGAACGTTTGTGACTCAGATGACGGACTCCGGGTCTGACGTCTTGTCTATAAAGGCACCTTCTGCAGGACACTTGCTGTTGTTCTCTTTGTGGTCCAGCATCTTCTCTGCAGTCTCATTCTCAGACTCCCTCCTCTTGCGTCGTGCCTCCACCCACGGGATGAGGCACAGCATGGCCCCACCAATAATGGGCGGGATGCCTGCCAGGTAGAAGGCCACGTCGTACGATTTCAACCTGTCCCTCAGGAAACCTGAGGGGAGAGAGACAGGGAGAGAAAGGAAGAAAAGTTCAGTGTTGCTTATTTTACACTAGGTGGTGCTGTAGGTCTGATTTCAAACTTGGGAGCGCTGAATAAAATTTCTCTACTCCGAGGTATAAAAAAAAATACATCACTTTTCACAATACTAAAGGCAAAATAGATGCCAAAAAATATAACTTTCTAAGACTCTCATCTGGACGCTCGCCAGATGACACCGGCAGGTGGCAATGAACACGCACAGTACCTGCAATGGGAGGCCCCACCGTCATGGGCACAGACATCATGCCCAGCAGGAAGCCGATGGCCTGAGATACGTTTTGGGAGCCCACCAGCTCGAAGGCAATGGGCGCCATGATGCAGATGAAGCAGCCGTCAAACAAGCCCATGAGCAGGCAGACGGCAATGAGGCCACCGAAGACATGGCAGAGGGGGATCATCATGGACATCAGGCCGATCACCAGGAAGGAGGTCACCTGGGGGCCAGGTTTGCGAGAGGCACCGGGTCAGCCTACAGACCGTACCACCTCCTTGCATTTTCTCATGGAGACATACTGCAAGTTCACTCCTCACATCAACGGGATAAGGGAGACTTCCAACAAGCCTCCCACGGTTATTGTGACCTGGACCTCCTTTGAAGACCGCCCGACCGAGGCTTCGCTCTCTCTTACCTGCAGGTAAATTTTGTTGACGCCAGGGACGTAGTCGGCCACCCTGCCAAAGATAAGACGTCCCACCCCCGACGTGATCCCGATGCACATGAGAAGCACCTCCTTGTTGGCAGCTTTCCCAAACTGCTCTTCCACGTGTTTCATCTAAAGAATTAGAGGAATATGAAAGGAGAAAGAAAACCCATTTAGGTCCGATGTGCTGCGCTGAACCACTCCAACAGGTGGCGTATTGGTGAATGTATTGGCCTTGTAACAGTCCCAGGAGGGTTGCGGTGTGAAATTTAAGTGGGGTGAGGCCCCTTTCAGGGACTCCGCAGCCTGCTTCACTTTAACAGGAATACCTCGTAGAGGGCCCCCGCACGTCTCAGCAGTGGGGGTGTGGGTTTACAACCAATTTCTGCAAACCTTGCGTGCAGTGTCAAAGTATCAAAGGTCTGAAATGGTGTGCTGAGTGTTGCGGAAGGTCTGTACCCTTCACCACGTTTACTGCTAGTGTAATCTTTAATCCAGTGGACCAGTGAAACACTTAAGCCCCAATGCTGCCATTAGATTGAGTGGAAAAACACACTGCCGCCCCCTTCCCCGAACCACCCCACCCCCAGTCCCTGAAGGCTGTGGAAAGAGACAGAAGGTAAAAGTCATCCACATCCTGGTCTCATTTGTCTGTGACTTTGTCCTGTCTTTTTGAATATCCACCACCACAGCCGACAGGTAAAGTAGGACTAACAATCAGTCAGTACAATTGGCAAAATCTGCTGTGTGAGAAGCGAATCCACGTAACTGCCTAATGCACGGCCTCCCTGAAACACACACGCAGCTCGGCAGGATGGGGCAACACATGCAAACAAGTAAGCGCACAGGCAACTCATATGAAAACTGAGCAGTTCAGCTAACCACTTCCTGTTCTGAGCCCTATACACGACCTTCTTCTCAGCCCTTTACACGACCTTCTTCTCAGCCCTTTACACCGCCTTCTTCTCAGCCCTTTACACCGCCTTCTCAGCCCGTTACACAACCTTCTTCTCAGCCCTTTACACGACCTTCTTCTCAGCCCTTTACACCGCCTTCTTCTCAGCCCTTTACACCGCCTT
>JAOVYW010000034.1:1038699-1088570 GCA_025775045.1 Hiodon tergisus
CCTTCTTCTCAGCCCTTTACACCGCCTTCTTCTCAGCCCTTTACACCGCCTTCTTCTCCACCCTATATACGACCTTCTTCTCCACCCTATATACGACCTTCTTCTCCACCCTATACACGACCTTCTTCTCCACCCTATACACGGCCTTTATCTCAGCCCTTTACACCTCTTTCTTCTCCACCCTATACACGACCTTCTTCTCCACCCTATACATGACTTTCTTCTCCACCCTATACACGACTTTCTTCTCAGCCCTTTACACTGCCTTCTTCTCCACCCTATACACCGCCTTCTTCTCCACCCTATACACAACTTTCTTCTCAGCCCTTTACACTGCCTTCTTCTCCACCCTATACACGGCTTTCTTCTCAGCCCTTTACACTGCCTTCTTCCAATGCTTGGTTGGTTGCATGTCTGTTGAATGAAAACGCCATGAGAGAGAAGCGCCTTCACGCAAACAAAATTAAGACGAGCCCAATCAAAGTGCACAAATGTTAAAACAAAAGTACTCAGGCTAGTCAGGAACCCTGTGTTACCCAGGCTAGTAAGGAACCCTGTGTGCAGCTTACAGAGACATACTCAGGCTAGTTAGGAACCCTGTGTGCAGCTTACAGAGACATACTCAGGCTAGTTAGGAACCCTGTGTGCAGCTTACAGAGGCATACTCAGGCTAGTTAGGAACCCTGTGTGCAGCTTACAGAGGCATACTCAGGCTAATTTTGGAACCCTGTCTGCATCTTACAGAGACATACTCAGGCTCGTTTAGGAACCCTGTGTAGTATAAGACCATTCTACACTTAAGAGCCATTTGAAAATGAACCTAAAAAATGTTTTCTTTGCCATCAGACAGAATTCAAAAGTGCATATGGAGATGCTCGGTCTCCATCATAAACACGCCCAATCAGGGCTTTGTCAGACACTTTTGTCTATGCAGCTGAACACAATCTCTCCTGACTGACTGCTCTTGCCTGTTATTATCACAGTAAAGGCAATAATCGGTACAAATCAATACTGACTCACACTGTTTTTTCTCGTAAATGGTTGTCTTTCATTCAGGCAATTGTACAAACACAAGAAAGCAAAGCATCAACATAACTTGGAATCTAGAGTCTATTTCTGCAGGACTTTGACTCTACTGTCTTAAACTGATATGAGGAGAGACTTTGGATAACAGAAGGCAATAGCTGATTACTGTTAAACCACAGGGGGTGGGGTCAGTATTGGGGTAATTGAATCTAATGCTTTTGCTTGAGCAGAAAGGAGTGCAGACGGAAAATATTCCCTCCAGGAGTGGGTATATCCAGCCTGCCCAACAGCACGCAATCCCGCTCCTTCTGTGGTCCCCACTCAATGAAGGACACCTGAGGGACATGCTGTGCCCAGGTGCCAAGTGGGACGGTCGGGCAGCCCACTAACACAAAGAAAACACCCACCCCCATTAATGCGGTCACAGTGGAAAGAAAAAAAAGTGAAACTTGAACACATTCTGATCCCCTCTTCCCTGCTCAACGTCCCCCCCGTCGTTGTGTTTCTGCGACAAAATAAAATGTCTCTTAAAATTTGAATGAGTTTTTTAATTCTATGAATGGCCCCGGATTATGATCATAACACGACAGATAATTCGACTCTAAGGGCCGGTTTTCTCCCACCCAAAGCTGGCTCACGAACAGTGATTTATTAACTTTCCAACAACCACACTTAAGCATTTAAACACAGATAGATTTTGCATGCTCAGTGCAGCAGCTTTTAGCAACGCAATCTATTCAACTGTGTTGTTTAAAAGATACTCAAACAGAGTAAAGAAACACAATACTCAAAGAAAGGGCAGCTACAATTTGGCTCTCTATAAATTCTTTAGAGTTCCCTGGAATTCTTCTCCTTCCCAATGTTCATCCCCATAATCTCTATAGAAAAAACATCTATAGAAAGAGCAGAGACTTTTGAGCAGTACTTTGAGGGGTCTTTGTGTTTCTATGTAATACTAACAAAAGCAAATTGCCAGTAATAGAATCACAGAGGAATCAATAGACCAGATAAAACTGGCAATGTGCTTGGGACAAAGGTGGCACAATACCTAGACATCAGAAAACCTTGGGACAATCAGAAGAGTTTAGGCAAAAGCATTGCGTTATGAATGTAGAGACAGACAGACTGACAAAAAGATGGAGCAGGTTCTGACCCTCATGTTAAGACAGAAAGACAAAAAGATGCTCCAGGCAGGCAGGAGAATTTCTGTCATTTTCCTTATCATTACTTGTGGGTCATTTCCGTAGCTTTCCCCAGCATTTGCAAACAACAGGAACTCACAATCCCGTCAACATAATCCTTTGTCTTAGTGTTTATAATCCGTTTTTCCTCTCAGTTTACGTAATGGAAAATCCAGGACCACATAAAGGCCAGGTTTCATGGAAAAACACTTTGGGTTTGTGCCATAATGGCAGCCATCTTGGCATTTGGTTCCAGACCTACATCAACGTTACCAGAAGGCAGTCTTTCACTTTTCAACCTCAGGTAAAGAAAATAGCTTCCCCCATTTAAAACTGCAGTGAAAACATTACGATAAGCAGTGATATTTTTCCCTGGGTATTATGAATCTTTGACAAGCTGCCAGGTTTTTAGAAAAAATATTGGCTTTAAAATGATATATATGACTGACAGTCCCAAACTGGAACATTAGACTCGGAAGGGTGCGGTGGGAAACAAGAACTGGTATTTGCGTTAAGTCTTTAAAATGACAATGATAAACAGATCACTGCCACTCAACTAACTAAAACAGATCTGATGTAGAGAAGCAGGTATAATACGAATATTGACATTCTACATATATTTTTACAGATACACACTCAGGGCTTAAGTTCAGCTGGAGCTGAAAGAATTGTAGAATCTTGCCACCACCGCTTTGCTCCTACGTACACCAACAGAACTGACTGAGATCAGTACAGACTTGCGTGGCTAAAACAGTTGCCATTGGCTAATCTAGACAGGACTGGGGTTGCATGGTACTGCCTACCGAAACCTTTGCTCGTCTGCTCGTTTCCAACCGCTGCCTTTCTGTTACACGTAACGTTCGTTTCCTTTAAAAATATATTATGCATAAGTATCTTTTTTGCCCATACGACAATATAATATACATATGCCTTTAAAACTTTGCCTTTAAAATGGCATAAATTCTCTTAGGTACACTGTTGTGCAGTTTTATTAGACAATCGACAGATTGTTCTGAGCATCTTGGAGAACTTGCCACAGTACTTCTACAGACTTTGGCTGTCTCACTTGCTTCTGTCTGTCCAGGTAATCACAGACAGCCTCGATGATGTTGAGGTCAGGGCTCTGTGGAGACCATACCATCTGTGCAGAATTCCTTGTTCTTTCAGAAAATGAATAAATTTTTTTCTACTGGCACACTAATGCAGAAGACAAAAAATAAACTTGAAAGACTACATTTGAGTAAAAAAGCTAGTGTGCCTAAGACTTTTGCACAGTACTGTATATATATACACACACACACACACACACACACACACACACAGTAGGGTGTAATTGCGAAACTTTGATACTAGGACGTGAATAAAACTAAATTCACTCACACACACAGTACAAGCAGCAAACTCACCAAGTGGACATAAGGCACAAAGTACCCGTAGAGCGCAGCGGGGATCCCAAAGGCCCAGATCCGGTAGCCCATCGACTTCCAGATGTTGATGTTGAAGATCTTGTTGATGGGGGGGCAGCGGCGGCCAGTTTGGCTGTCGTTGGGGCGGCAGGGCAGCAGGGGCTTGTAGGTGAAGCCGGCCAGCACCAGGATGAACATGAATATGCAGAGGACGCGCAGGGTGTTGGCCAGGCCCACCTTCTCCAGCAGGCCCGACAGCAGGAAAGGGAGCGTGATGGTGAACACGCTGCTGCCCGCCGTCACGATGCCGTTCACCAGGCCCAGCCGCCTCTTGAAGTAGTGCCCGAGGATGACCAGGCTGGGCTGGTAGGCAAAGGAGCAGCCACAGGCAAACACGATCCCGTACGTGAAGTACATAGGACCCAGAGATCTGAGGAGAGAACCCCCACAGCCCGGAGATTAACACTCTGACCCTCAGCTCTGCGACTGGCACCGCAAACATGTGAGCCCATCGACCGTGAACGGGAACCCTCCTTAGACACGGGCTGCTCAGTGGCCTTTTGCGTTGATTTCCAGAAAGCTGACATGTTTGGATGACAAAGCCCTAAACCATGAAGAGGCTTTTGTGCTTTTACATTCCAGGTCCAACATCTGCAAAGCATCGCTCTTAGAGACAGAGTTCATACCAAGAAAAGCAGTGTTTAACCCCTTAAACAAAAAGCAAGACTGTGGTTAAGCTACGCTAAAGCTAAAGCTACGCTACAGATTTGGCTCTGGAGAGAAGTCAGGGTTGAGGGGAAATCGCTGAACCTGGCACTTCCTGAATGGCTGAAAATACTGGGAGACCGATCTCTCTTTGTTGAAGATTCCTCTGCACTGTTTCTCATCAGAGGCTCAATGATGCCATGTGAATCTAGAGAGGGATATAGGCAGGGCTTCTAAGTAGAAGTACATATTTTAGCAGCTCTTACTTACTAAACAGTGTCCACTAGAATAAATAAAAGCCTTAGAATAGTATGCAGCTGTAAATGGATCCGCAGCCTCAAATGTAGCCTTCTGGGGTATAGTAATCCTGAGGTGATATAGACAAATCAGAGGTAACGTGTTGTCCCCTGGTCTTTTCACAGAAGGGGGATGTTTTTCCCTCATACAATAAATGCTAATAACACGGGAGGGAGATGTCTGTCACACGCAGATATACATGCCCAGTCAGAGAGACCGACTGGACTCAAGCAGTCGGAGGCTAAAGGAACCTACTTCTGTGGGTTGAAGGACGGAATGGACAGGAAGAGGGTGAGGATGAAACAGACTAAACTTACGTGACGAAGGAGCTGGCCAGCAGTCCAACGAGCCCCACAGCAGCCCCACACACCGCAGTGATCCGACACCCAAGCAGGTCAGTGAAGACACTGACGATTGGCGAACAGAAGAAGATCATTCCCATTGAGAGAGACCCTACCCAAGCTGCAAGGGAAACAGAAGAGAAGGGCAGGTACACACAGAGTTACACACGGAGTTACACACAGAGTTACACACGGAGTTACACACAGAGTTACACACAGAGTTACACACAGAGCAGAAACTTCAAATTGTTACATGGATGACACCAAAGCTATAGCACTACGCTAGCGTACACTACAGACACAGTTCCTCACCAGCGGCTGTCTGTGTTATCGTTTTGGTATGGTTATATCTTTCTTAGAGGTGTGCTGACATAGTATTGTCAAGGGTGATGCACAGAGGGCTGTGATTAAAGACAAAAATATAAGCAGAATGACACAAGCCCACAAAACTTTGTAGGCTTGTCAAACGGTCAGGGCACATTTATACCGCAAACGTTTTCCGGTCTAATCCAGGTCCAAAAACTCATCCTGGATCTTTTCATCTGTTGCCCTTCTCTGCATTTGTGCGTTGCTCTTTATAGAAAGAAGTGTACTCTTGCCACGAGGATAGGGACAGGGATTCCAGTGACTTTATTATACCATGATTGTCTGGATTTTGAGTCAAAAACAGGACATGAACCCAGGATCATACTTCTACTGCATCTCCACAAAAACACGTAGAGGAACGCAGAAGGGCAGTGCTCTCACACACCCATCCACCTCAGGTTTTCTTTACACTGGCATTTCCTCACTTCTCACATTCTCTCCTCAAAAAGTGGCTTCCCATCCATACTGAGCTGCAAGTAACACTGGGTTAAGAGGACGAGTTTTCCTCAATCGTTGATTACGTCACGTAGAAAAAAGGATTAATTTTGAGGCACAACATGTTGACTCTGAGAGAACATTCGGCTGCGTGTTCAACGTCATTTCTCTCAAGGGTCACAAAGAGGGAAGCTCCACCACAGAATTCATGGGAAACCAAGGGTGAAATTCGAGGCCGTTGAAAGTCTAATAATGACCTCGGATCAGTTGGTCAGACCAGATTTGGCCTGAAAATAGATACAAAAGCACATGAGGCCTTTTTCCATTTTGGTCTTTGGTGTGAAAGCTGATAGGCCGTTGCATTATCTGTCACTTGGACGTTTGGCATCTCGGCCTCCTTGGGAGGCCTCCTGTTCCGACCGTCGCTGGACAACACACAGGTGTGGAACGAGGAACACGCAGAGAGGCCGACCAGAGGTCACAGAAACCGGGGCGGGTGGGGGTGGATGAACTGACACAGCATGGTGGGTCCATAAACAGAGGAAGGGGAGAAAAACAAGCAGGACACACGCCTTGAGAGTTCTGAACGCACTTTGGCCGCCGCAGTGACAGAAGGGGTGGGGGGGGGCACGGGCAGTTCAGTCGTCACAGCGTCCACTCCACCTTCCTGCTGCTCTCACAAGCTTCCTGCCCTAAGATAAATACAGTCAGACATGGTAGCTCGCTATCTAAAATCGCCCTTTTTGACCCTCGAACTACAACCGTTACTGTATGCACGTCGCCCTGGATAACAGTTTTGGCTAAATGACTGTAATGTAAGGAACACGACGAGTCAGAAAATAAAATGGCCGCCTCTTGATATGTCCATCAACCTCGAGAAAGACAGTTCCTGTTCCTGTTTTTCCTTTTATCCGATTCTGGACACTGACAGACAGCACTCTTGTTTCTGACTCTAAATAGATATGAGCAACTAAAACATTATCATTTGAGAACAGAGATTCAAAACAAACCCTGGGAACCCATTGGCAATGCAAATGCAATCCAATGACCTCATGCCGCTCATCACCACATTCCACCAAACCAATATGTACCTTTAATGATTTTGTTTAGTGTATTTCTGCTGCCATAGCATATTTACTGATAGTGTTTCTCATCTGGTCCTATCGTTTAGCTGCCTCAGACATTCCATCCGACTGAAGAAATACCACAGAAGACAATATATAGATTAAAATAAATGCCACACTATCAACTAACTAAGCCGTATAACAGGTTAGCATCTCCTTTTAAATGCTATTTCTTAGTTAGTTACTTACAGTGGTTAAATGTTATTTCCTCACTTTATGAGTATTTAGATTAAATAACATAATTTTACATCATTGCAGTACAGTGGACTCTTGCTGCTAATTACTTAAATAGCCTGAATGGCCCTTCTTGTAAATCACTTTGAGACATGGTGTCACAGTTCACAACACAGCCATAGTTCCTCACTTTTGATGTTGCCCTCACCTTTCCTTATCTGTTGCTTCTTCCTGCTCCTTTCAACTCATCATTCAATTAACATTCCTGAAACCCATGTGCACTCAATCACCCTCTGCTCCCATTTTCCCTTTACCTCCCAACTTGGTTTCCACATATAAACCCCTCACTAACCCTTAGTCTCCCTGAAGTTTTGTCAGTTTCACTGCGATGTCTCTAAGTGTTACTCCCTGTGGCTTAGTGTCGCTGTGTTCACTGAATTCCATGCCTGACCTCCTGACCAGGACTTTGGACTTTCCTCATAACTCTGTTTGCCTGATCACCTGACCCTTGCTTGTGATCATGACCACGTCTTTGCCTTGCCTTGATTGCCTTGTCCTTCCGGAACCCGAAAGACACCTGTCTGACCATCCCTCTCAGCCCTTCAACTGGGTTCCTCTGTTCCTGTGCCCCGCGGCACGTAACACTTGGCTTCACCGTCCAAATAAGCAAATAAGGAAAATTTAATCTGTCAGAATTTCCTTACTTTATGTAGAAAGGCCAGGGGAACTCATGGCTGGCTGTCTGCTCATGGTTAAGATCACACCAACCCACTCTAGACAAACTGAAATATCTCCATCTAAAAGGTAAAATAGTATAACAAACAGAACAGGAAATTACTGCCCTCCTTTCATCTGTCTGCTTTTTTCCAGCAGAGTGCACTTAGAGTTGAGTCAAGGAAGGTCTCGAAATTGAAAATGTAATATAGCCGTGCTTTCTGTCCAGGTGACATCCGCTCAGTGGCTCTCTGGTGGCCGCAGGCACGGCGGTCAAAAACCGCCTGAGCTGGAACTTTTAGGCTTTAAATCGTCTGTGTCTTCAGACCGCCTCATAAAACTCCCCACGCCACTGCTTAAACCCACTGACCTCTCCGTCTGACCAACAGCACGCTGCAGACGAAAGCAGGTGGGGCAGGAGAATCAGGGCCTGTCAACCCATTGGCAATGGAGCTGCTTCAAATAATATAAGTATTTTTTAAATCTCTAAATATGAATCAGTAAATCTATTTATTTCTCAAACATTCCACGACAGCATGCGGGCAACATGATCATCCATATCAAAAGCCATTTTAAACTAGCTTGTGATTTCTTAATAAGGCACTTCCTGCAAAGACAGTCTGTTCTACGGTTCTGCAGTTCTGTAGTTGTATAGTTCTTATGTTTCTACGTTTTCTGCTGCCGCCGGTGGTTAGTTTGATAGGGACGGAGGGCTGACTGTTTGTCCTTGGTCAGTACCTCTGCTTCAGTGAGCACAGGGTTCTTAACAGGTCTGATTGATTGTCCTTTCACCATGGATGAGGTTTTGCAATTTAACGCATGTGCCTAAAACAGGTAACTTTGAAGAGCATTGGCAGAGAGGCGGGTTCATTAACGGGAACAAGTTTAACAGCCTGGTAACAGCCTGTGTGTTGGCTAATATCTAATAATAGTGTGGGTTAATGTTCACGGACTTTGTTTTATTCTTTGACCAATAAACTACTAGTCTTTATGTTGTTGATTTGGTGTTGTCAATAAAATGGTTACTGTAGGATCCAGGCTGATGATGAGATGAGATGAGTCGTAAACTATGGAAGCTCGTTAATGGAGGTTGTTCCCAGCATGAGCAGAAGGGGCTCCTGAGGGGAGTAACAGAGAAAAGCTCATGCTTTTCGGGAGGCCCATGGATGCACAGTACCATAACTCATTCCCCTTGCCCGTTTTTGGGGACGAGTGATTCTGGCATGCCCCTAACAGATGCTGGTGAGGGATAGGACAAAGGCCCATGTCGAGGAGGGGGTGATAATAGAGCCGTTTTGTTTTTTTTACTCTGGCCAAAGCAGATTTGATGCAGGACGCACTCTGTGTACTGCATAGAGCTCTGCCTTGTGCTAAAGACCTAGCAAAGTCATCAACAGCCAGTCTGATCAAATTCCCCTCTGCATACACGTGTCACTAGGTCACATGCTTGAACCTCCCTCAGACCGTCCTGTTTGCGTTGCACACCGAGCTGAGAATTTTTATCCCCGTATATAAAAACCGCACCCACCAAAAAACCAGGCAGGCTCTTTCCGGCATTAAGCAGTCCTCGGGTCAGATTGAACAAGGCCAAACATTGAGTTTACTCTGAGGCCTGATTGGGTCTCCAAAGAGCTGAGTACTAACTGAAACCTCTGCTGTCCACCCTCACACCCACCTAAGATCTGCAAACAGCCCCAAATTTCACTGTGAGCTGCCAGGGCTGCAAGTGCGCACTCCAGGTTTATAGCAAGTGTGTGATTTGTTTCTGAGTCCTAACAGCAAAGAGCAGAAGCCATAAACCCAATGACACTCCTCCCACCGCTGGTCCGAACCCGGTCATTCCAGCCTAAAGCGACAGAAACGGTTTAGTCAGATACCTTGAAAAGCAGCCGAAAAGGCCAAAAACAAATGCTCTCAAAAATTGGAGACCAAGATAAACCTTACACAGTCCATTAAAGGGAAGCAAATATAAAGTGTTGCAGGAATATTCTTTTATTCTTTTCTTTGACAATGCTTTAGCTACCAATAGACAGCGTTTATGGATTCATTGAGTGACTGTGGCCCCTTCTTGTTGAACATGACCTATTTCTGCCCCTGTCTGTGGTACTCCATTCTGTACTGTGCTTCAGTTTCACCTGCGCAGTCTGAACAAAGCCCTCAGCAGTTAGTGAGGTTTGCCTCTCCTTGGTGGGGGTTAGACAGCTGGCAGAGCTCTCGGTGCCTTGGCTAGACTCTCAGACAGACGGAGCGATCCGGCCCCACCTGGCACTAGCCCTGGGTGGAGGAGGAAGAGTGGTGGAGGACTCTCCGATTAGGCCCGCAGGGGTGTTGGGGATTACACATTCCAAAGCACATGGAACCGCTCGTTATGCTGACCAAGACTTCCAGACGCAGGGAGCATGCCTGCGAGGGGATTAGCAGCAACACCCGCCATTCGGGGGAAACGCTTCGTTTCACATGGAGAGGGGTTACAACCGCTGCTCAAGCCCTGTCATTGCCAAGGTTTATGCTCTAGGACCCAGTCATCTTATTGTACTCTGGGACATAGATATTAGAAATCCTCTGAAGACATTAATTGTTTCGCCTCTCTGTGAAGTACGCCTTTAGGAGGATAAGAAAAGAGAGTGTCGAACGATACAGTAACAATCATCAACAACTCACCACAATCCTATTTAGGCATTCAACAAGTGCACGTTACTGGTCTGTCCTATGTAACTGCTCCAGTACGGCTATTTGATCATGTTTGTGGCAGAGCAAGGAGTGTTTCCAAAACTACAATCCCCACGAGGCCTCAAGACTGACCCAGTCGGTGGTTAATTGACCAGATGAGGTTTGAAAACCAGGAAGCAGAGGGCTTTCCGGGAGAGAAGAGGAATGGGGGAAAATGCTATATGGCCCGGCACGACATTGTTTATGGTTTGCAGCTGGTGTTCCTGCTCCGGTTAATTGTCAGTTTTGGTGTATAACTTTAAGAAGTATTGCTTTTATGCTCGTGCATAGCCATTTTATTTCATTTAAAACAAACACTTTTTGGACCTCGCCTCACTGCATTAGTCTCCAATCGACCGTTTTTTACTGGTCAAGCCCAAGAGTTGACCACAACGTGTAACACACTTTCTGCTTGTGGCTAAAGGCAGGGCTAATGGTGAGGGTGACATTGACGCTGGATCAATTGCACCATTTAGCTCAGGTAACATTAAACTGATCCTGAATCAGTCTTTTTGGGTGTAATTTAAGCAAGCAAATGTAAATCGTTGTAAGAGCCTGCTAGATTTGCATAATCGCTTATTCCTGCTGTCAGGAATCCTTAAAAATACAACTGAAACAAAGCAGTCGGCTACTTAAGTGGAGCACGAGTAGTAGGTAGTCCCAGTTTGTGAATAACTGGCAACCAATCACGGGCAACCTATATTGCACAATTAGAAGTGTGATCTCAAAAAATACATCCCATTATAATATCCTACTGTGCAGACATACACGATTGATTATAAATATTTTAAAAGGCAGTGAGGAAAGAACTGTGACATAATGCATAAGGTGTTGGAGCAGTAGGCAGCAATTTGAAAGCCATGATGCTGAATTGCCCGTGGTGTCTAAATGGACAGTAGTTAATATAGCTCTAATAAACAAAATAATAATAATACTAATACTAATAATAATAATAATAGAAATTACAGAGACTTTCATTACGTTAGAGCAATTATTTATGTATTGATAGAAGGTAAATTCAACTTTTTACACCTTACTAAAAAGACTTTGAAGTGCTTGTTACATAATTAAGTATCCACAGACAGCCTGCCTGGTCTGGCTCTGTCCGTGGGGCTTCTGGTTCTGTGTCCAGCGCCGAGGTTTGATCTGGGAGGTTAAGCTTCTCTGTGCTGACAAACTGGCCCCGCTCCAAACAGGCTCCCGCAGTGAACACTACAACCCCCAACGCTGAACAGTCAACTCGGGACAGGGTCGACTCAGATGCTATCGGGGGGAAATAATCGATGACAGCCCCGGCCCGGGTCCAGGACGGGGCTGTCCAGAGTTGACTCCCCGCGAAGCCCGCCCCAGACATTTCTGACCCAGATTGCTCTAATGCTCTAATTATATAGACTGGGCTGGTAACCTTGCAGCCGGCAGCAACCCGTAAAGCGCCTGGTAGCAGAGGTAATCCACTCGGTCGAAGGGAGGTCTTGCTGTGTCAGCCGTTGCCTTGACTGCTGCTAGCATGAGAAGATAACAGAGGAGTCTGCACAGCCGACTGCAAGGGCACAGAGTCCAACAGATCAACACATACACACACACAACTGAACCACGTATTGATGTCTGTTTGGGAAATATCTTTACAAACAAAGCGTCAGGTAATTATTTTTACCTCAGGCCATCAAAGAGGGCAATTGACTTTGCTGCCGAGGCACGGGACGTAAGAATTTCCGAGCCAATAAAGTCAATCAAGATCAACAAGGGGGAAAAAAACTGTTTCTGTTCCAGAAAGTTTCTGTACCCACACAGCTGCTCAGAAACCCAGCAGTAGAGATGGCCAGAGCAACAGATGGACGTTAAAAAGCGAGCACTTGCAGTAGCAGCTGAAGAACAGTGCCAGGAATACAGAAAGCTGATTGGCCTTCACGACCACAGACCTTTGCTGCACAGTTGTGCTGTGCAGACCGACACTGCACTACCTCTGGCTTTTTTTGGTTCCAACAGCGTCTGGACTGCCAAGGCGCCCCCACCCATCCCCCACAGCCTCTCTGTGATGTGGAGCGTTTCTCGAGAATAGCCCCAATCATCCAATTACTTCAGCCCCTGCACACCAATCAAACAAGTCATTAGTACTGGTTCTGTTTAATCTCCCTGGCACCATACAGGGGGCTGAGGCCCACTTCTCTACATTTGGGCCAAAGAGGCGTGGGGCCGGTGCTCGGAATCGGGCCCGTGGGCCGTGCACAGCTGGAACGTATCACAGAAACTCTGGCTGGGAGATGGGTTTGAGGAACATTCATCTCTGATTCCGGTCATGTGCTTACCAGGAAGTACAGAAACAAAAAAAAAGATCAGTTTTGCTTATTCAGGGGAAAATTATGCTGGTTCAGTTAAAGGAATTTCACAGAAACTTGCAAGGCATAGAGCCTGTGTGGCAATGAAACTGATTTAAAGCTTAATGACTGGCATGTCATATGTAACATGTTAAATGGGAAATTTGTGAGTGTTTCAGGATGGGGGTGGAGCAATAAATATGAGTTCTCATTGGTCGGTTTCCATCCCTCCTTCCTTTTGAGGTCATACACGGGAGAATGTGCATGTTTCTCATTTACTCCTTTTTTTGGTGCTTTGAAACAGAAGGCAATGCTAGCCATCCCATGAACGGCATTTTAAACTCCTCTTTCGGGGGGGGTTGTGTGTCATAACTTTGGCTTAAATTAACCGTAGTTGGAGTAAAAGGTGTTACCCGAATCTTGAATCTTGAGTCAACATCAAATGCAATCAATTTTAACAAGATCTTGAAAGAATGGGAGAGATGGCACCTGTGATCACAGAACACATAGTAAGGTTGGTTGGAATACAGATTTAAAATTCCAAGAAAAACTGCATGCACTGCTAATGCAGCAGTCTGTATGCAACAATGTTACCCAGTAACCTGATGGTCATCTGATATATCCCTGTAGGAGAGCTGTTACTTAGCAGAAATAATGAGAACACAAACCGTCCTTTCGATCCTAAGGCAACTAATAAAATACCGTTCTTTCCACACAATGCAACAGCTTTTATTAAAATGAGATCAAACGGTCTTTGATATCTCTTTCAGAGGGTATAACGATACGCTGCTGGGGTCAACATATTTAATTTGCCTTTTAACTATGGAAATTCCAGCTACACCACTTCCTCGTTGACAGGGCAAAAGCAGAAGTGCATTAAAAGCATCTGGAATCCGCAGAAGTAAAGCCCCCCTTCCAGAGCCCAGAAGAACCCTTGTCTGCTTTCTCCCCTCTGTTTGTTCAACCTGTTTGTTGGTATCCTTTTCCCAAGGCTGCTGATATGAGGTGTTGACAACTAAGAACCTCCTGCGAGGCAACTGGCGTGCGCCCGCCAGGATAAACTACACACTGGGCCTCGCTGTTTATCTTTCCCTGGCCTTATCTCCCAACAACCTTCGCCTCGACTCAGTGTCAGGATAAAATCGGACGGAGATCAAAAACACTTTCAATAATTAATCTCTGCCTGTGAGGAGTACAGGTGCAATCCACGTCCCCTCGCCATATTCTCGACCCCACTCATCAGGAACACAAACAAACTTATCGTTATGAACACCGACCCCCCCACCCCCCCCATGCCCCACTAGATGCCATAAGGCCTTTAGGATAATCTGTCTAGATTTCGAACGTGTGCCTACCAAGAACTGGGTGTGTGCACTGAGTCAGAGAGGCTTGGAAAGGGGGTGTGGAATGCGGACATTAATACGCCCTGCAGACCACTCCCAGTTCCTCTCCTGGCAGACGGCCAGAGGGAGCCGCTCCTCCAGCCCCGCTAGGAGACCTGCGGATGTGGACCTCTGGGCTGTTTTTCTGAAATGCGGGACGGGGACTGCAGTGGACGGCCGTAAGCCTAGACGGGTTCCCCTTGACCCTGGCATGGAGACCGGAAGTGCCACCAAAGCACGGTTGTTGCATGTTGAAAAGCGAATCCCTTTACAGAGACCGGGAGAGGGCTGTGAGGGGAGATTATTCCAAACTTGCGTTTTCATCATTGTCATTTTTTAATCTCCCAGAGCAGACGAGACATTGTATAGAAAACACATCTGTAGAGTACAGATGCTCTACAGACATCTCCACACTACCACTGGGGGAAAGTGCTACTGAAGAAATCGTGTCACTGAGGACAGTAGGAATAAGACATCTGTACTGCCCTTCGCTGTTCTATTATTGTTAATGGTCTTGTTCTTACCTTCAACCTACCATTGAGCGAAAATCCCACTGGGACCTTTTGCTGGCAACAACAAGTAAGTCAACTTTCACACTGGATTCCAGACAGACGCCCACTGTATCGGGGGCCATTGGTTCAGTCATTTCCACCAGAGGGCAACAGAGATGAACTCAAGTCTTCACACTCTGTTTTTCATTAGCAGTGTTGAGCAGCTCAGCAGGAACACAAACTGAAACTAGGATAATATTATTAGTTTTGACTATGAGGCAGAACTTTTTAACAGTGGCAAGAGTTTTGGACTGCTTTGCTTGATTTGGTCTTTTTGATTTTTAAAGTAAAAAAAAAAAAAATCATATTCAGATCATTCCAGTGTATCTTATACACTTATACAAACATCCTTTCTAAATTTTTCTGAAATAAAATATGTTAAAACTAAACATTGGGATTTTACCAGTGCAAAAAATTTTAATTTTCAATGCAAATTAATTACATATTTAAAAAAAACTCTTCGAAAATAATATTTTGCAGAACATGTTTGTTTTTAATGTGCAGGCCCTGGTTCACAGAAACAGCCCTGCAGAGCTTCAGCAACACGTGAAAATATTGCATTCCAATAAATGAATTTGATTTAATGAGTAGGAGTCACCTACTTATGTTACCCTGACGTCCTAGACACCTGAGGATGTGATTGGCTGCTCACCTGAAATAATAGCTAATGGGGAGGAGCCCTGTGTTCACAGGGTGGATAGGACACTCCTCTGAGATTCCCCAGACACTGCCTAATGTAAATTCAATTATTTTCAGGAAGGCAACCAAAACATAAATAAACATGATGATGGGTTACTCAAATGTATATACTGACCAGCAAAATTATTATTTCATTGAAGTGCGGTATGGTATGTCTTGGAAAGCATATGTGCAATTGAATGCAAATTGAATAAATACGGCCACAAGATGAGTTATTTTCTCTAAGCTCTACACACTGTGTGTGTAGCCTTTGCATATGTTACTAGCGTTTATGTGAGATTGAACCTCAGGTTTTTAGCTGCTGTAAGTCACTGGTGGTGAGCCACAGAAGGGCAATTAGAAGCACTGTGAGACAGCTAGAGACTGAGGTTTCTCGTGCTCAAGGTAGCACAGATCGAAAGAGGGGAAACGGGTGGCGTCCGAAAAACCCTGAGCACCCTTTTAAAGAGGGATATCTTTTACACCCACCCATACTGGTGGAGCTCACTATGAGCCCTGCAGAATTCCCACCGGCCTCAATGACTTGCCACCCTTGAACACCACTGACCTTTGCCCTTTCACACTCTCACTCTCCCCAAAGCTTTGATGCCTTGATTTGCTGGCGATAATTTGGTTATCCTTCTCGGAGTGTAGGCTAAAGAGGCCCAAATGGGATTTTTTTTATTCCACTTCCTCACAGAGGGATCGAAGTATATGCCAGGCAGCAGTGCAGAGCGAGCCACAGTAATTGGATTACATCAGGGTTCGGGGGTTCCTTTCACTCTACCAGCTCTGGAGGATGTTAAAGCCAATGACATAACGAGTTGGCCAGTGGTCTGTGATCTTGTACCCGGGCCCATCCCACCGGCCCACTGACCCACTAAGGTCAGGGGGCTGCATGTTAATGGGAGTCAATCATGGTGACACAGAGAGACATTTGCTTTCCTCATGCACTGAGCCCCACCCTCTCAGCAAGCAACGGCCACTGTGTGGCACGGTAAACCACTCTGGTGCTGACCTGCAGGCAGGGTTATTGTAGATCACGTCTCAGTTTATAACCTGATTACAGCTACAGAGAAAAACACTGGTGAGGGCCTGTCACTTACTTCCTGTTTGCACGTCCATGTGGCAGTGCAAAATTACCCTATAAACCAGATTTGTAAGCAGTCAACTGAGACAAAAAAAACTGGCTGACACATGGCCCTGGTTAGCAACAGGTCATGCAGAGTGACAATACTGTCATTTGGTGGTGCCTGAAGGGTCCCGGGGGAAGGGGAGAAAATGAATCAGACCTCTGTCCAAGGGGGACTGGAAATTATTACCCCGAGGTCCGGCTTTCTGAAGGCACAATTCCAGCTCAGCATTCAAAAAGTCCCAGAATGAATAAATGGGTATGAATGCCCTGGTGTTACTGAACACGCTTAAAGAGCAGAGAACTCTTTTAAACCCCTCGAATACAATGTTCACGCAGTGTTCCATCATTTCTGTAAGAACATTCTGTGATAGCATCAGAGCGCAGCCAATCACAGCCCTGGGTCTAAGGGGCGTTGGGCCTGCGCACAGGAATGCACGTTCTCTCTACCACTGCCGGGACGGAGAGAACATAGTCCAAATGGTGCTTTTACTCTTCTGCTGACCATCAGTGCATGCGGTTTGTCAAATAAACACAGAATGACAGCCATGGTACATTATGTTTCCCATCATGTTGAAAAAATGCTGATCCTTACAGTGGAAGGGTAGAAAAACCCACCGGACAAATGTGGCTCAGCGCACAAGTCCCTTTTGAATGTTTTTACTAAGTCATTCCGCTAAACTTACCCACCCTGGTCAAACTAAACGTAGGAATTTATGTTAAAACAGATTACCTAAAATTACTTTGGTACGATATTCAGTAAAACTGCAATTATTAATTTATTATTAATTATTATTATTAATAATTATTCATATAAAAGCACTTCAGCCATTGAAAATATTTGAAACTTTTGAGGTCTTGCTCTACTGGTATTGGTCGATTCCCAAAATATCAAGTTACTGCTATCTACCACACTCCACACAACCACATTTGAACTGAAAAGCTCTCTGTGTTCCTAGATACGGTTCCAGACGTGTCCTGGCCATCTTATCAGACCCATATCCCTCTGCCTCTAAAAGTGTATTTCTCTTTAAAAAGACATTTCTTTACTGAAAAGGGCCTAACATTATGCCCCAAAGAGCCTGAGCTTTTACTTCTCACACGAGACAACTGCAAAGAGGTGAAGAGAGGGGTAAGGGAGGGAGGAGGTCCAATGGGTCTGGCCATTTGTTTAGCTAACGTAGGGTGCTGTAGGGAGCCCCCTCGTTGAGAGGTACCATCCGGGTCCAGAGGCCACCCCCTTGTTACGGCCATGTTTACATGTGTTCCAGAGATTTCAGAGATTTCCACCAGCGATAACACGATGATTGGTGCATCGGTCTGTGTACTAAAAAGTAACGGCTGGCCACGTGGTAAAGCGTTTCGTTTCATATAAAGACTGTTTCATATGTTTACACTAGAGAGAGAAGTGTTCCCACACCCTCACAAAAACCAGGAAGGAAAACACAGCACTGCTTGTATAATTCATTTGTGCTCCTTGGTGACCTCTCTGGAAAGACAACTGGATTTCCTGTCCAGGATATGGCTGCTTTTCCACCACGAGCCCACCGGTGCACGTTCTGTTGCCCGAATACGTCTTGTGTGGCACAGGCAGGTAGCAGGAGGTGGGTGTCACAGCTTGGCTAGTGGACAAATTGAAGGGTCGGGTCAGTCCAATGAGTGCGCTGGTAACCGCTTGGGGTGCAATGGGACCCCTCTTATAATTTCCCATGCTTGCGTGGCATAAATGACCGGTCACCTTGGTTGGGAAATGTATCCATCTGTACACTGATATATAATGAATATCCAACATTGTGTGCGTTTCGGCAGTGCAAAAGTCAACCCCCAACCACAGCTCTCATGAAGCGTGTACAACCAGCTAAAAGTAAATGCTTCCCCTCAAAATTACTGGAGGCTCTTAGCAAAAATAAATCACAAAATGCACAGGAATACATATCCTTTCAATATACATGATCGTAGAGTCTCTGTAGAAACGAGCGCTTGGTAATAACTGTTCAAACCTAGTTCTCAGAGCTGGACCCGACAGTAAAAAAGTGGATCTCACCATTGAAATATGTCATATTTATATATCACACTCAGCAGCTAGGCCCATTGACCTGGTATGTTTACCAGGACCTCCGTTGTTCATTTTCTGGTAGCCTAGAGAGGTGAGACCCCCGTCAATTACTGGTGGTCTGGGCTAGAAGACTGGCGACAGCTGAATGCAGTGTAAACCTTCATTCCTTCACATGAAGGAAATCCGACCCAGCGGCAGGCACTTCTTCTAAACAACTGAAAATGAAATCCTTCCATTTGCCAACTGTTGTAAAACTTACTTGAAACAGCTGCCATCAGAGTTTTTAAGGTGCCCTTAGATCCGTGGTTTGCAACCCAAAGTAGGATTTCCAAGAACGTCCTGGAGCAGTGGTATTCAAACTGTGGGGCACATGACCCTGATGGGGTGTGGAATGGTGTTCAGAAGGGGGTGAGTTGTGCAAGGATTTGCACTAAAATATTAATTACATGACAACAGCAATGTGGTTGGGAATAAAACTCACTATAGTTTTGTTTGCAATAACATGAACGTAGCCCGTTTAAAAGCCGCTGGCGCAGTAGAAGGAGTGTGTACAATGCATTAAACTATAACTTTACACCATTTCCATGGCAACGACTCTCTCCCCGCCTGATTGCCAGTAATTATAATAAAATTACAAGTTTTAAACAGTGATCAAAGTAGAGAAAAAACAAAATAAGAAAATACGACGAGGGATCTCTGGATTTTGGTTTTGCTTCATTTGCAACGTAGTGTGTGGAGTAACTTCAGCAAAAAATATCCCTGTGTCTGACAACACGGGCTACCGTAACATTTTTGACAAATATCAACGCACAGCTGATTTCTCGTTTGCAATCCAGTTTTTCTCTACTGCAGCTTTATGGGGTAATGGACATATCAAAAGCAACTCATATGACTGCATATAGTTTTATAGGTAATTAAGGTGATGTCTTTTAAAATTTAAGTCTCTGTTTAGAAAAAACTAAACAATTTTGGGTCTCGTGCATAAAAGGTTGGGGACCACTGCATTACAGGGTCCATTCTTGAAAAGCTTTGCGACAGATAATGCCCCTCCCCGCGGCATCCTATCATCCCACCTGGCGACAGACAGCATAGCAGCAGGTGGCTGGAAACACATCAGGCCGACCTCGGATTATTCATGTAGCAAGGTCGCACCGCTGCCGTGGAAGGGAAAAACACAAGGTGGCCTGGGGTAATCATTGGCCGGAGCTGTCTGTTTCCATGGTGTTCACCTTTTCAGGAGAGCCAGTGTAACCTTTCCGCGGGAGCAAAACCACGCGGTAACAGATCTTTCCCCACGCCATTGTTCCTAAGTGATCGCTTAACAAAAAAGAGCTTGTTTAACAACAGCAAATGGCCAACCAAACACACTTAACCCGGCCTCAAATTAAAATAGCAAACAGAGGGGCTGGATACGATCTGTGTTGCGTCACGAGCCTGGCCTGAACGCTTTGGCGCACTCTGCCCCTGAGGCACAGGACATGCTTGGAGTGCTTCCTCTCAAATGGCTGTGGCAAGAGCGAGACGGGCCCTGTCTGAGCAGTGCCGTGGCGGGAAGGCAGACGGCCAAGGAATGCACACGGTTTCAGGCACTGAAGACGAAGACTGATTGGAGCTGCGGAGAAACGGCACTCCCCTTATTTCACCCGTTCCACCATGCGGTCGGAGGGGGAAACGGTGAAAATGGCCTCTCGAGGAGGAAGCAGTTTGTCAGAACACGCACACGTGGGAGCGTTACAGATAAGGAGCTGAGCGGCCCACCTTTTGGAAAACACACAGAAACACCTTTAAAACACATCCTAGTCTTGACTCTTGTGCTTTACAGTGTCTCTTAATGTGACCTGCCTCTCTTCAGGTGAGAGGAGTCTGAGTCTCTCCAACCTCTGTCACCACATGCTTTCATATATAATGAATCTGGACAGAAATTTACAATTATAGTGAGTGTGGAAAGGATTTCTTTGCCTAATCACAAATAATGACACCGTTTGAAAGACCAATTCGAACCTAATAAGGGATGTATTCATTATAGTTTTATCAAGGGTTCGTGTAATTTAACATTTTAGAGCTTGAGCAGTCAGTTTAAAGTAACTCTTAGAAACTAATTATTTCACAATCACGCTGTAAATTGAGCCACATGTTGCAACCCATTGAAATAACTTGCAACACAACATTTATGTAATCAGTGAGATTAGTGAATGCGATGAGATCAATGAGTACTGTGAGATTGTGAAAACAGTGAGAATAGTTAAATGGTAAGATCAGGGAAGGCGAGGAAATAATAAGAACAGTGAAAACGGTGAGATGGTAAGAACAGATTGTCAGTCTGGTAGGAGCAGTGGCATATTGAAATAATGAGGTAAATAATCGGCTACACAGTCAGAACTGTGAAAATAGTCGCTATATTTCAGCTCCATGTAACCTTGCAGACCCTCTTTGGCTTATCATCAGTTTAAGGTATGGCATTACAGTGTTTCTATAAAAGGTGCATGGTTAAGTGGCCTCAGCTGTTGGATAAATACAAACTAATGTACAGTGTAACGAACATTTTAACACCCAAGCCTTTTTTCCCTCTACATCTTGAAACCCGAGATTGCTATATTACTGGACAGATTGTTGATGGAAGTCACTAATCTATTGTAATAAATCGCTAGCTGGAAACGCACGCTTTAACGTTTTGCTTTGCTTCAACAACACAATTTAAGAATCAAAAAATGTCATTATTTATTTTATGAATTATAAGAATTATTGATATATATAATTATTCAAGGGTTGTAGCTAAAGTCGCATTTTACATTTTAAGCAACATACTGCGGAGTAAACTGAATCGCATACATTTGAGTGCAGACATTAATTAAATCCTTAGGATTATTATTATAACCAAATACTACTGATTGCTAATTTGTTGGTTGTTCGTTTGGTTTTTCAAATTTGGCAAAATATCATAAATACGGATGAATCTGTTCGTTTTGTGGCTTACTCGGGGTTAATATTTCGGGTTTTGTCAACACTTACCGGCGTTAGATAAAATCTAGATTTCATAAATAAAGTTTTTAAAAACCTAATTTTGTCCGACAAAAATGGTAGAACACATTAATTTTAGGTTTTCTAAATGATGAGTAAAACTCCAGGAGAACCAATTGATCTCAAAACTTATACAAATGTATTTTAAATGTAGTAAAACCTATTTAAAAATAATCTAAAGGAGGATACAGCACACTGTATAGGGAGGAGTGGCACCTATCACTTTATAATAGGGTAAATTTAAAGTTTGCACGAATGAGACGTCTTCTTTTGTCTAAAACTAGCTCTGTGTTTCTTTAACTCACAATGCGTATCGTTGTTTTTTCTTTTTAAAGGGAAAAGATAAATTCCGATTAGAACACTACGTTAAGGCCCATGTGCGGATTTCACCTACTCCGCTACAATTAGCCACTGTCCATTTAACAGCTTAATGTGACATCTATTGAGCTTTTGAAAAGCGTGTGCACACGTGGAAACTGACCTGTCTTAAACCGGAGGTCCTCGTCGTCAGGGGAGCCAAACTCTTCCAGAAGGGACATAAATAGGATGCCGAAGGCGTTCTGGATTCCGAACACCGATCCGTTGCACCACATGGCAGCCAACATGACAACCCACCCCCAGCCACCCTCGGGGGGCTCAAACTCCTTTTTGTCACCCATAGGGACCTTCTCCGAGACGGTTTTCTCGTTCTCCCCATTCGCCTTCTCGTTTGCTTCGTTCAATCTCTTCCCATTCGCTTTTTCGTCAGCCTCCTCCGCAGGCACCGGTGTAGAAAGAGAGACTTCTGTTGTGTCACGCTCATTATCTGTCATATTGTTGCCCTCTGTCATTTCTTGGTAATATTCTCCGAATACTGTGGCGGTCAAATACCATATGATGGTATTTACCGATTAGGTGCGTTTAGTGTGGGTACCACCGGTCAGGTAGCCCACAAGAAATAAAGCAAAACCTGAACTACCGCAGTTCTCTGAACCCCTTCAAGGACTGTAAATAGTTGCCGGTATGTCGTTTACAGCAGTCTACCCAGTTATTTGTATATTTCAGTGTCGAATATTTCCTGCTAGTAAATTACACGTATTAAATAAGGACGCGTTCTTAAAAACCTCATCTATCCAAAGCGCCAATATGAAACCCTAGGACAGAAGCGTGCTTCCCCTAGAATCAAAAGTGACAAACAGCAGCGTAGCAATATCGCATAAATACCTCAACTGGGCGGAGCAAGCTCAAATGTAGTATGTTTCTTTTGCTGATTGGACACGCTAATGTGTTTCTTTAAAATGACGACCTAGCCATGCAATATCGTGGTGCGATTGCTGCTGTGTCTGAAAAGAAACAAACGAGTGATTTATAAATTTAAATCCTACATCATCACCAACCCCATATTAAAAGTGTCATATGTAAATAAATATAACTATTCGTACAACACAAAACATATCATTCGTATACCTCTGCATATCAATGATCGTGTGAATTTTTCTATACATCAGAGTCATTAAATCAAATCCAGGGCCTGCACACTGCAGACCATGGCATTTCTAATAAAATAGTTGTTCATACCCTCATACCAGATGTGATTTGTTTATTTGGCTATAACAAAACACAATATCTAATTTTGGCAGTATATACCTAAAGATCTGAGGACTTTAATGTTGCGGAACTATTTCAATACGAATGAAAACGATTGAAATACCAACGCCAGCAGAAAACTTTAACATTATATGAGGCTAAAAAGATATAGCGCTGAAATACGAGTAACGCTGCCGATGTACTTAGTATTGATTATTTTCGTGAAAACGATTCAAATTTCAGGACACATATTCTTGATGGCGTTTAGTGACCTCTAGCGTATATACAATAAATGACCCCGTAGCTCTAGAATAAAGCGAATTCCTCCTTTGGTGGAAAAAGTTTCAAGTCTTTTTAGTTCCGCAAATTTACAAGCTCAGTCGACAAAAAAATATTAACACAAATATATGTATAAAGGGTATAATTGTCGTAGAGATAGGGATAGATATATCGGCACATACTGCGCCATGGTCGTTTAACGCTAGGATCCAGGGTTTTAATTCAGCCCGAGTCACTGTCTGACTAGTGTTTTCAAGTTCTGCCATAGTTTAAACAAGTTTCCTGCCACTGTCGGACGACTGTCAGCGAAACTGTTTCCGTATGTCTCCGGTCGTGGAAAGAACGATTACTAAAAAAAAATGAATAGGTGATCACAGTCTCCCCATCACAACCAATTAAAAGACTAATATTTAAATAAACTGCCACCCACCAAAACTAGAACCTGAGTTAGAAGTTTTTAATATCCAGAATAATTTCTCTTCATAAAATCTTATACAAGGATGGTATACATGGGAGAATAGCAAACGGCTTCCAAGAACAACATAGTCAATTTCTCCAATATATTTAATAAATTGATGTTTGGTTGTTACTCGTTTGGATAGGTTATTATAAGGACCTTCAAATGGTCACATTAATGCAAGAATACAAAATATTATAAAAACAATATACTTCCTCTTGCTTCTGTAGTTCCTACAGTATCTATTAGCATAATCCGTTATATTTAGATCTGAATTATTCAGCTATCTGTTTATCTTCCTTTCCATGAATTGAACACAATCGGTTTAGTCACTTCCTTGCCTTGTTTAAATTATGTTAACGAATGTATAAAATCATTATCATCACACAATCTTGGATAAAGATTGAAGTTAGAGCAAACAAAAACCAATAGAAAACCCCCAGCAATTTAATCTTGCATTTGTTTAAAAATTCAGTGTCTCATGGTGTTGTTTCCCCCCCACACAAGAAAAAGCATACCCGTTTTTACAGTTTCAACAGTAACAAAATAGGATTATTTATTTTTAACAATCTTGAAGAAATGGAAGACAACCTAAAGTGAGGATTAAACAGGACGCAGAAGCACTGAAGAAGTCACAAAGGGTGCAATTCAGAAAAGGAAACATTGCCTTTTTAGAAAAGCCCGTTTTAATAACGCCAGGCAAAAAGTGCTGGTACTCAGTGAGACCAACTACACAGGAGCAGGGACCATCAGAGAAAATTACATCTCTTCACACTCAGACATTCCCACAGTAAGAGGTCCACAGATCTGCTGAAAAAAATGAATACAGCAAAACAAACACTAGAGCCTGCCCACAACTACTCATCCGAACCCATTGTTACACAGCTGAGAATGACCAGACCAGGTCAGCCGTTACACATCCATTTTAGCTTTTTTCGGGGAATCTTCTTCCCCTGCCTGGACGGTCTCTCCCCTTTTTCGTCGCAGGCCCTTCATCTTGCGAGTCTGCAGCTTGGCCAGGTTCTGTTTCTGCATGTGCAGCCGACCCAACTTGGTACCAAAGGCATCGTGGGAAATGTTCTTCTTCTTCTTGGGCTGGAAGACAGGAAACAAGAAAAAAGTGCGACTTCTCAAAAACTATTTCAGATATCACATGCACCAGCACTAGACCCACTACAACCAGGTCAGTCAATTACCTCCTATCCCTGTAGAAGCAACTTGTATATATAAGATTTATATTTATCCTGTTGAATACAAAAAAATAATTTTGAGTTTGGCCCTCGCATTTTACTCAAGTTCCGCTAACTCGGATGCATCGGAGACGAGACTTTTTCCTACCTTCAGGGCCTTGGGCAGCTTATGAGCAGTCTTGTACAAGTCATCCGATGCCAGGTGTGTCCTTCGCAGGACAAAGTCAAATGAGGGGCCCATCTCTTCTAGCTCAATTCTGGGGGTGCGGCACCCTGACTTCTTCAACAGTACTCTACATCATAAAAGGACAATGGATACTTTGTTAGCCTCCCTAGTTGCTAAAGAAAGGATTATTGCTACCAATTATTCAAAGCGCTCAGTACAAATGATGAAACGCTTATATTGAGCCACTTATATATTGCTGATATATGGAGAATGTTATGTGTAGGAAACAGGGCAGCTGGTGGTGTAGTTTCAGGTTTGTAACAGAGCTGTTGTATCTTTGAGCAAGGTACTTAACCTGAATTGCTTCTGTAAATAAATAGCTTTATAAGTGGATGAATGGAAATATTAAGCATTGGATAAAACCATCTGCTAAGCAATTACATTTTAATTGTAATTGTAACTGGAATAAACACAATAATAATAATAATAATAATAATAATAATAATAAATGACTGTGGCAAGATTTTTGTGTTTTTATGAGTGAGGCTACAAAATGGGAAGCAGAAGAGGAACTGCTGATTTGGGCTGGATCTGACTAGGGGCTGCCAACCAGTGTGTCGGGAATCTGGTATTTGGTCGATTAACCGAGTGACCCATTTAAATAGCTTGTGAAAACGCCGCTTTGCTGAGAAATGGTTATAAATGAGGCAGGCGTAAAGCTTCTTCAGACACGTGAATGCGCCAGTGGCCGGCCCATCAGTGGACTTCATTAGCATTATAGGGCCGGGGTCACACATGAACAGCCATACCTGTAACAGCGTAGGAAAATTTTCCCTTCCAGGGCTGTAAAGTGAAGGACAAGCTCCAGTCCTGCCAGTCGAACCGATGGCACTGTCGGCCCCCTGAAGAAGTCTGAAGAAGGAGGGGGGATGGTTAGGAACAAACCCTTCCACATCTCACTCCACCTGACCCTCCTTTGCACAATGTTATTAAACCTTGAAACAAAACCAACAGCAGGCACTTATGGGTATTTGTACATATAAAATGCCCAAATGTACATCTCTGATGGGAGAGCCCCTAGGATTGGTATTCAAGTTAAAGTCAGATAAGGTATGACATGCGGGAGTCCCCGTTTAAGGCAAATTATCTGCATTTCACCCTGTGGAAGTTCCTACCGCAACATACAATAAGCCACACCAATAATATATTCTGATGTTAGGAGCTGTTCAGTCAAAAATTATTTTAAAACAAATGGAGACGGTGTGGGTTTGCAGTCCCGTTCGGTGGTGCAGGTCAAGGCTGATACCTGTGAGAATACTCTGGAGGCGTCTATGCTCGTTGTCTGTAGCAAAGGCCTCGCCTGCAAACACCAGCAAAGGCTTTGTCCCTTCTGGGCATGTTGCCTTCTGCAATTACATAAAAATGAGACATTTCAAGAAAAACAGAGCGTTGGCAAGAACCATTCTAACACAATGCATATCTAAACATGTGCTTTTGCAGCTGTAGACATTTAATCAATTACATAGCCCAAGAATTATGTCAAAAGCTTTTGTCCTATACAGTATTCAAAGACTCCACCCCTGACTTCGGCTTATCCCCCTCCACATCCAGAGCACACAGAAAGGTTTCTGAAACAATGGGTCACCTTGAGCTCCTGGAGGGAAACAAACTTTTCAACGCCCAGTTCGATCATGTCCAGCACGTGGAAATCAAACATACGACCTGAAACATTAACACAAATAAAATGGTCAAATCCTTATCTGCAGTACCAAATATACAAGCTGTTAAAAAAAGAACAGGAACAAGAATTATTCTCACCAAATATAAGGTTGTTTGGTCGTTTCTTGTTGTGTGAGCCAAATAAAAACAAAGAGCAGTCGGATTTCTTTGAAAAGAATTCCTTTAAAAAAAATAAGTCACAGAAATTTAAATTTACATCATACACAATATCTCCATCAGGTAAATGTACATTCCTTTAATACATTTCTATACTGACTTAACTGCATTAAATACCAGGACAAACTATTTTAGAAGGAAAATAACCTTAGATAAAAGAAATCAACAGAACAAAAGACCAGGGACAGGGGGGCGGGCAAGACAGATGGCCAAATCAGAGACCAGCCAAATCATAAATCAGACAATATCAACACAGAGCCATGTAAAACAGAACTCTAAGTAAATGAGTACTCACCAATGATGTTGTGTCTTCAAATGGCCGAGTTATATTTTTCCTACAAAGCAAAAACTTTAATAACTGAAAGGTTTGAGGCATGGTTACGAGAGAAATCGATTAACACAAACACACACACACTTAAAATAATAAAACTCATTTTCTCTTTGGATTAATCTGTCTGTCGACAGTAGTGCTGCAAGGCTAATTAAATATTTAGCTTAATATTTATATTTATGCCAGAGGATTCATTAACCAATTAAGAAACTCCTTTCTGAGGTTAATAGGCGTTTTGTAACACGTCTCTCAAATGTGCAGGCATTTATTTGATACTCAAAAAGCTATAGTTTAAAAAAACGTGAAGTGGCAAGTTAGCATCCCTTTCACTAGGAATAGGTTGTCTGTGTGCATCTCTAGTTTTAGGATTTACTTACTTTTTGTACATGACAGCATTTGGTTTCTTCAAGGCATACTGTAAATACAAATCCACTGCGTTTCATCAGAGTGCATGACGTTACACAAAAATCGTCTAAGGTTTAAATGCGTACAGGAAACAATTCTATATGACACGACTATAAATTAAAACTATTCCAAACTCAAAAAGTAGGCGCAAATCGGACAACCAAGTTGCTGTAACATTTTCTTTCAGATATATCTTGAACTAGATGTGCGGAATAGCTGTGTTATTAATTCATCTTAATTTGGATCTTAGAATAATCGTAATTAAAAGCACAAACCGAGATTACACTTACTATATCCTTCAGAGCTTTTGTGACTGTCCCGCTTGCGTTCCCACCTTTTAAAAGCATGGCATTCTTAATATTTTCTGTTAACTTTGGCTCTCTGCTTTGGAGAAACCTTTTTGACCGCTTGGTTTTTGGTTTTCTGGTGAGGGGAAATAAAGCGAAAAATAATACACGTTGAAACACAACGTAACCAACCGTTAACCATCATATTATTACATTTAAAAATACTTTTTATAATGAATATACTGACTAAAACTGAAAGGCATAACCAAAATACGCGTATATTAAAATGTTAAACTCACACGACTCCGTCCAGCTGTGTCATTTTGAACTAGTAAATGTCAGACTTCGTAAAGGTATCTGTTCTCAATCTACCCAACTAAGTCCACGTGAATTCTGAATTGCAGATGGTAGAACACACCGGAAGTAATTGAGGAAAGCTGTACATATGTTTCGTCATTTCCGTATCATTTACTGAAAAATTTCCGTCACTCGACGTTTCAGGGCGGTTGCATGGAAGGAGGTGGGGGCAATTTAATAACTGTCGAAACGAAGCTTTCACGTGGTAATTTTCCTCTAGTTAGATTTCCTCTAGATATAGTGCTGGGGTTAACTGTATTTAAAGCGTAATTTCCAAAATCGTGAAGATTAAAACAGCTACATCACAGTAACCAATTTTGCATGCGTACAGCAGATTGTATTCAGACAGATGTGTTTAGTTTCTTATTGACGTAATTTTCATATTTTGCTGTTTGTGCATAGATAATGTTTGGCTTTCTTTTTTCTTGAGGAAATATGTATTTTTATCAAGTATCATGCCACAATGTAAAAAAATCTAAAATTGCAACCCATTGAGATAATAATACGAGACTGATGGCTAACCTTTGGAATTGCATAGCACTAATTTATTCTGTATGAGTCGGTATTGACTAACAAGCCAACAGTGACATCAGCCCAGCCATCATAACATTGGATTGCCGCAACTCTGATACCTCTAAAACAAGACTAATATATAATACCGTTTTTTCAATTACAGCTAATATCACGGGTCAGTTAATACGGATAATTGCCACCAGGTGTCAGCAGAAGTTAACTTTCAGCAAAATACAGTTGCAGAAGAATGGACACGTTCTTGAATTAGGTTTTGGAATTGGGGATTACAAATAAACTATCGATAACGGTAGCGCTACTTGTGTTGCTTTAAATGTACGGGATATATTTAGTACGTTGTTGTCTATTTAGGTTCAATATTTTAAATATGTGGCGTTCTCTAAATAGTTGGTGTTCTCGCGATGTGAACTTCAGACGATGTATTTTTAACACACACACACACACACACACACACACATATATATATATATATATACACACACATATATATAGGGCAACACTCATTCGTTGAACCATTCTGAATGAGTCTTCAGTCCAACTCAAGATTTAGAATAATCATCACTTATTCAGATAATACCCATCGACTCGGCTGGGTTTGATTTTAATATTTGGCAGTACCTCAGTAGAATGCATTACTAATGCATCAAATGAAAGCCTACTCATCTGTTTGAATAGCAATAACCATCCCGAAATGGCTGAGTTACATTGCTGAATGATATTTTAGGTATGGTAGGCTAAACTTTTCTGTACGGACAGGACATCAATGTGGTCCAACTAGTTTACCTACTCCTTAAAATAAGTATACATTAACCTTATCCAAACAGACAAGCCAGTCGGAGGGTAAACGTACACATTTTGACCTGAGCCCAAATTAAAAATGACTAGGTCAACAGCGCTGTCCGGTAAGAATTAGGTTAACTGCTGAAATTCAATTTAAATCAATTGGCCATCGTTTTCGGAACTGAGTAAAAACCGATTCCATAGGCAGCCGTAAGAAATTTTTGAATTTGTTTTAATTTGCCGATGCATAACCACCTGAGCATTGGACATTAAGTTGCAACGAGCTGGAAATGCGAGTCATTTTTTCATGTTTGCCAACGGAGACGGTTAGCAAGCAGTAGATTAGGAAGTCAATTGCGTTTTTACAGACGTGTCCGTTCCTATAAAACGGCTAGTTTTAGACATTGGCCAGTTTCTGTAAATTCCAATAAGTTTTATATGTACACAATGTCCAGAAAGTGGAAGCATCCATTTTGACTGACTATGGGTCAAATTTTACAAGAGGTAGAACTGGATTTTCAATAAAGCTTTTATTCAGGAGGGAGGATCAACTTTGTGCAGATATATCAGACTTTATGAAAAGATAATATACAAATAAGACAGGTGGAAAGAGAAATCTTTTATTAAAGCATCAAGCTCATAGTACAGATATATTTAGCACATCTTGACCAACCAAAGAATAGCAAAAGAATTAAAACGGCAAAGTTCCCCTTCATAACATCCTGATACTCAGTCCTGCAACAGCACCTTCCTCAAACCGGCAATTATATCACAATCCCTTCGCAAGGAAGTTACAAGGGATTGTGAGAAATGAAGAAAAATTATCACCTCTCCAATGAAAAAATTAGTTTGGAACCCTAGCTTTAAACAAACCGTACAGAACATGAAAATTGGTCCGCAGCAGAAACGCATCCCCTACAAAAATTGTTTGCACAAAGAAAGCTATATTGGAAAAAGTTAGTTATAAAATTATAGAAAAGTTTTGGTTCCAAACCAACTGTACAAAACTTACATTTTAAAGCTGAATCATTTAAATTTAAAATATGACTTCATTCAAAAACTGTCAACTTCATTTTAGAACAGTGCTGGTGCAAATGCCTTTAACCCCTCTTGAGGGGAAAAAAACTGGCTGCTACCAATCTTGTATAGGGCTTCAAACTTTTCAGTTCCCAATTTAAGCAAGGACCATGACCAAGTAGATCGGCAGGTAAAAAATGAATCTACTCCAAAAGCCATTGAAGCCGTTAGGGGAAAACCACTGAAAAGTCTGAAAATTTCTCATTGGTTGAAGTGCAGAATTGAATTCAATGGTCCTTTTCAAAACATTTCTTCCTTGCTTTTTCTGTTGGATACACTCCATAGTGCACATATTTAATCAAATGTCTAAAAGGAGCATCCAGAAACACCCAAGTAATTTATAACTGGAAACTGAAAACTCCAAGTCCTCTCCAAGTACTGAAAGCCCAGGTATGGTCCTCCTCAGTGTGTTAGTCTTCTCTGTCACAGCAGAGAAGCTAAATGTACACCTTTCTTCCCCAATTAACAAATTTACTACCCACTTTCAGAACTAGGGTTAATATGGGGGAAAAATGCAACTCAATTCCCAGGAAGGATTCACTACATACATGTTCAAAACTCATTATCAGGATGTCTCAGTCCTATCATCTAAATTACAGCTGATAAAACAAGATGAAGCACATTGATGAACTGACAGAGGAACAGACAGCAGGTTACAACACTGTCAAGCAATACAGCACTAGTCACATGCACCACAGTGTCACAGGACTTCCGTCACTGGACAAAGGGCATTGACACTACTCCAAAAACTGCAATGGAGTCACATTTCAGACCAATTCACCGCAAAAACGTCTGCGCACAGTAAAATCAATAAAATGGCAGTTTATGCAACAGTTGTGTGTGGAATGATCCGGGATGACCCTGGCATGCTCAGATCGGTGGCTGTCCATTGTGTGGCTGCTGAAACCTGTTCGGTGGGTGGGGGGGGGGGGAGAAGATGTATATTGTTTGGGGGAAAAATGCTTTGCTTGGCAACCGCTGCCCTAGGCAGAGCATCCGATTCATGATTTCCATTTAGGACGTTACAGCACAGCTGGGGGAACCAGTGACAAGTATCGTTCTGGGGCCAGTTCAGTCTCAGTGTGCGCACAGGGAGGCCCTCTGGGGCAAGAACAATGGGCCTGGTACCGGATAGCAGAGGGCATTGTTCTAATGTAGACCTTTCCAACATGGTGACTGAGTTTTAGAACATCCAGACCATCACCTGCTAGAGGTCTTCTAAAAATACATTTTACCTTTAACTCAGGAAAAAATCTATCAAAAGGGGTGCTATTGGTAAATATCAGTTTTAAATGGCTTAACCTACCGTTATGGCATAATATACCCTCAGACAGGCAAAGTAACGGCTGACTAGAGGTTATTCAGCCTCATTTATCCAAATGTCAAATCTGTTTGGTTTCAACACAAACCAGAGATTCAACCAGCTGCTTAGTTTACTGTTCAGCCAAGCTGTTAGTGCAGCAATTGTGTCGTACCACATATTTATATACTGAGGAACAAATGTTTATTAAAGCATTTTAAAGTCACGTCACAGTGCAAGAAATCGTTCAATGTGACCAGTCACCACAGAGAACTTAAATGTTTGCGCCAAGTTAAAGGAGCAATGGTGAAACATTTGGAATAAATTTAACATTCAAATAGTTAGAAAAAGGGGAAGGTGGAAGGCGTGACCTCAGAGTGGGCGGTCACTGTCTGAGCATGCCAGGGCTCTGGCCTAGTGGGCACGAAAGCCTTGTCTGTGGGGGATGAGAGTAGAGCCTTGGAGGAAGGGTCTGTGGCGACTGAGGTTGGGGGAAGGGAGGCACGGCCTCAAACTGAGCGTATTTAATTCCTCCACATGCACTTCAAGTTCACAGCAAGAGTGAGCTAGAATATCTAAACAGAGAACAGAGCTTCCATGCAAGATATCTACGTCATAGATACAAGTATGCGTACAATTTAAACTCGAGGATAAACTAGGGCCTGAGCCGTCAGCCAGAAACGTTAACTCTAAACAATGACAGCAGAGCACCCAGGGGCGCTCTGCTTGAGGAAAAAGATGGTTGTTGGGGATGAGCCCCAAACAGCCAGCTTTCTTTTTACGCTTCTTCATAACCGCTGCTCAACTCTGCTGATTCTGCTGTCGATTCTTGGCGTAACTGGTAAAGACAAAGTTGTAATCGTTGAACTGGGCAGACTGGCGGTCGAGGCGCTTGAATCCCTCAAGTTTCTGGGCGGAAGAAACACTGCGACATTTGGAGCTCTTGAAAACAGAAACAAAAGGCAAAATTACTGGCTTTACAGATGACCCAAACCTACCCTCTGATTTTACTCATACATGCATCAAGAATAAGCAACCTATAAACCAGATTTATAGTGCAAGAGGGCAGGAACTATGAAATGTGTTCTGAAAGGACTTCTTGCGAGATGGTGATGGTGGCAATACCTGGTTAACAAAAAGCGTAGTCACGAACTTCCCTGGCTTAAAGACTTCCACAACTTTCCTGATCAGGTCATCGTAGGAAGTCTGAGAAAGGTTGGTTTCGAAACTAACGTAGGAGAACTCTGGCTCTGGAGTGATGTGGATCGTCCAGTAAGTTCCCTGGGGGAAGGAGAAAATGTTTAGAATGGTTGCTGTTAGAACGATAAACAATGTTCATTGTTCAAACCAGCAAAAAGCCAATATTCTAAACACCTAAGATCATACTTACATCAGTCTTCATTCCATTCATAGAATATCCACATGGGTTGAACATGGTGGCATCAATCACAGAACCTGGTATCAGGTCACGGATTCCACTCATCTGGGGAGAATTCAAAGGTTGGTCAACAGGAAGATTTGACAGGAAAACTACAACTTAGCCCTAGTGGTTCAGTCATTAAAGGCACTTGCCCAAGCATAGACAGAGCTCTATGAGCAATCAGCATAGCTTCTCAGCTTGTCACTAACCAGCATCTATAGACTTCCTGGGGGCCTTGAGGCTTGCAGTGACATTGAGAGGGACGTACCTCTCCTCCAATTAGCCGTGAAGCTCATGCTTCACGAAAGCAAAAAAGTTGGATGGCTCAAAGGCCCTCCTAATGTGTAGTGGCTGGATTTGCAGCGACAAGCCGAGACACATTAGCACAATTGGCAATCCCAAAATGGGGAGAATATACTACAAATTTGGCAATTTCAAATAGATGGGCCTTGTGAACAGCATTCGGTAAAGGAGCTCTCCATAGCACAGGCTGAGACCAATGAGCTAGATTTCGCAGGTTCAAATCCAGCTCATATGAGCACATTGGCAGAGTTTTGCCTGGGCTGAGGAGAAAAATCAGCAGGGCTTCACTCGGCCCGTCGCTAACCAGCGCCTCCCGTCTGCTTTCCGGGAGCCTGCAGACTGGCAATGCCGTCTCCTCCAACCGGAGCTGAACCTCCAGTGCGGGCTGTGTAGCCTGCAGAGTGTAAAAGAGATGGGTGGCTCGAAGGCGGCTGAATTGGAGGAGACTAGTTGTACTTCCTCGCCATCACTGTTTAGTAGCAGGATTTATAGCGACAAGCCGAGATGCGTAAGCAAAATTGGCTAATCAATTTAGAGAAAAAATGGCCTTTCAAAATAAACACATCAGACCCTTACACGAGTGACATCATTGGCAGAAACACCATCTTTCACGTAGAACTGGTCCATAACCGCTGGGTCAAGATCACTCATCAGAACTTCCAGCGTCTGATCTGCATGCTTGTTCTCCCAAAACTCTGGCAAATCCAGAGTAAACAGGTACCTGGATGAACAAGAGAAACTTGCTTAAGTACTAACATTTCCTCTTAGGTGGGAATCTCTTCTGTGGTTCACATTATAGCTGGTATGTAAAAGCCCTCAGCCTTCACTACATGTGTATAGACCTGCAGTAAACCTGGCCATAAATAAAGAGCTAGATGCAATCTTACCAGCAGTCAGAATTCAAACGTCCCATGCAGTAGGCTGCTCCATCTGGAAAAAGGCTATTGATTAGAAACTAACAAATGACAAATTCAGCAAAACCAATACACGTGTAACTGAATTCAAACACCGTACAAGGCAGAGGCAGGTCTCACTTGGGAATATCTGGCTGAGAAACTCCACTTCCTCCTGGAAGTTCCTGTGGGGGAACTCCTGATGGGTGGGTTTCACAAAGTTCTTGCGGGAATAAAAAAAATTCTGCAGGAAATAAAAACATTTTTAGTCTGCAGAAGAATAACACTATCACAGCTTGCCATGTTAAGACAGAAAATGTATTAAGACTACTTGAAAAATACACCACATATTTAAACTGTCCTAAAGGGACTCAAGTGGAATGTTTGACAGACGGGATACCTCGATGGCATCGAACCCGCAGCACTCTCGAGCGAGCTCCAGCAGAGGTACCAGTGCTTGCAGTAAGAGGGTGGTTCCACATGTCTTCAAAATGAAACGTCTCTTGGAGACAAACATGCTACTCTCACTGTTGGGGGTTGGAAGACAGACAGGGAAGGCACAAGAGTAATTAGTTCATATGTCCATCAATATAAGCCGTGCCATGAAATCTATATTTAGAAAATCAGCCTACGATGACGCAATATGTGCTTGAGGCAAAGACCTGCTTGGGCATTAGAGCTTTTTATAATTAAAGCCACACTCATTAAGAAAGTGAATAACCTTGGAAACGCAGGACATTTTACTTCACAAACATAATATAATTTAGCACTTCTGTCACCACAAAATGAAAAGCATGTCCAAAGGCAGTTTTTCCCACCTTGGGGACACCAGTAGAAAGGGTTGCTAGGGAGAACCGCCTGACCAGAGATAAGTTTCATTACCTTGACTGATAATCATTCTATTTGCCATATGCTAATGGCCCACCACAGTAAGTAGTTCACCCCTCTACAAAAGGCATTAGTCTTTTCTTGGAGTGCCCATATCTCGCCAAAGTTATTCTTTAATGTACAAAGGGGCCCCATAGACTGGCTAACTGACAGCCACCTAAACACCCACAGAGAATACTACAGCCTGTGCCGTTTGTGCTCCCAGAACCTGTGGGTCAACACCCAGTGGTTTGACTAGGAAGCCAGACGGGTCATTAATGTCCCTGTGTGTATGGTGCAGGGGCGGGGAGGGAATTCAGCCTCCCTTTGTCCTTCAGACACGCAAAGGCCCCAGCAGGCAGTGACTCAGCAGTATGCAGCTCTGTCCACACTCAAGATGGAAGGCGGACTGCGGTCGGCCAGTCACTGGTGCACGTGAACACAGTTCAGTCGAGTAAAGGACAGTGGTTGCAGGGATTCTACTCAAGGTTAACACTGTAACCAGACAAATCCGTCCCGGTCATTCCCTGTAATCTACCTGACTCGACCAGGCCTGGGAGATTGAAAGGCTGCCTTGGTTTGTCCATTTTGTTTTGAAGGCCTTGCAAAACTATTTGGATTCAGCATGCCAAATTGGTACATTCATAGAATATTTTACTAGGCTCAGTTTTGATTGAGCAGTGGTTTACTAGTCTTAAATTGCATGACCTAAACACGGCACAGCCAGACTCCCCTCCCGCCTGGAGTGAAGTTTTTCGGACACCACAGGAAGTACAAAGAGGAGGATTAAAACACACACATCTAATCCCACACTAATCCGTCAAAGGCAGAGACGAGACTAAATTGGTTGTCGAGCAGGGAAGAGCACACAAGGACACTTACCTGAGTATATAAGCTTCCTGCTTGTCATTTCTTGACACACTTATGATCGTACAATGCACATTGTCCAGAAGTTTGTCCCACTCAAACCTGGAAACAGAAGAACTTGGGTTACTATCCTACAAGCATCTACAGCATATATGCTCTCCATGTGAAGGGAACCAAGCATGCAAAACAGAAATGGATGTATCCGATTGGATAGCCAACGGTAACGGCAAAGAGCATCATTAACCCATTTAATCCCAGTTAATCACTACAACTCCCACCACCACAAGGGAGAAGAGTGAGGAAGGATGATTAGCCTCCTCCAAAACAGATCAGTAGGACATCCCTCAAGGGTACTGCCAGCCCACAGGTGCCCAGGAAGCTGGGGGAAAGCCCTGCACATTTAACCCGCAGGCCAGGTGGCGATCCACCAATTGTGCACACCGATGTGCTCTCCAGGTCAAGCGGCCAACTTCAGCTCAGAGGCTGTCTGCAATCCACCAGGGCAAGCTTCTGTTGCAACTCTGCAGGTGGTTGGACATTTTAATGATGTTGTATATCAATACTGACCAAAGCAACTACCAATCTCAATATTGAAGGGACCAATGAACTCTAGTAGGTACCAAATATTATACTTGTTGCAGCAGCACTTCCTGGTGATGGGAATGGGTATTTGGAATTTTCATTATTCAAGTACTTATCAACAAGTACTACATAATTACAACTATCCAACACCTGTGCATTAATGCTAGTTAATGCCAGGCATAAGCATTACAATTTGTAATTAATAGGGTTTCCCCATTTCATTCATGAGTTCAACAAAAACAAACGGAACCAAGCATTTCATCTTATTCTAGCCTCTAATAGAAGTGCCCATCTGCCATCCTCCAAAAAAACAAAATTTAGTAAATAAACTTACTCCCCAATATAACAATATTAGTCAGTAAGCTATTAAAAGTATATCATTAACAAGTTAATCTGTGGAGAAATCGAACTAATACCAATTTTAATACCAACGTTGGCGTGCAGTGCAGTTTGCCCGACAACGTCACTGCTACAGCCAACTACCAGGCCTAAATAGCTTACTTGTAAAAAGTCAACCAAATATACAACCGCTAAATTAAATAACCCAAACAGCCGTAATCTAGTTCTCATCTATCCATAACTAACATCTCCATAATAAAAATAAAACATATTCAGGTCACTTAAGAATTTAAACATTAAAACTTTGGTAATTGCTTGCAGGTGCCTTCCTGTGAATCCTGTTGTATTTTAGCTGCCTTCTTTAAATAGCTCAAATGTTCAACATGCACTTCAGGCTGGATAGTTTCCCCTTTTGAAAAAGATCCACTTTCTCCTTCAAAGAAAACCTTTTAATTGAATTTGACTGAGAGCCATGAATTAAATCTACTGCACCAGTTTCCATTACCCACTCAGACGACCTCTACAGGGTTGGAAAGCTCTACAGTATACACACAATCCAACCGGAAGGCTCATTTCCATCTCTCCAAAATAGTAAACAAGGCACCCTTTTGAAAGCAAAGTTTCTATAGTTTCAGTCTAAAGGCTGGCACACTGGAGCACCGAAACAAACAAGTCTGAGTTTTAAGCAACTAAAATATATTATGATTAACAGCAAGATAAACACTTATCGTTTAAGCTTTTAATATCTTAACCACTGGCGCAACCGAGAATAAAAACATTTTGTGGGTGATTATTAAATGTGCAATGAGCATGAGCTCTTAATAGTTTATATTGAATACTACATTAACTAGAATCTTAAGGAAATTCCTCGCTCCTCATATCCCCTGAAACCAGGGAGAGACACCATCACACAATGTGTACTGAACTTGTGTGCCACTAAACAAGCATATGCATGAATCCATTTTAAAGCTTGACACTATCGGGATTGGTAAGAACCACCCACCCAGCACCAAACTGAACATGGAGAAGTTCATGTTCATAAACACGTTTAAGTCAATCACTTGTTTTCTACATTCCCAATGGATTCAACATTGGTTCTGAAAATATAAGATATATATTATATATATATATCTATATACATAAATACCCTATTTATATACAAAAATGTACATTAATATTTACACATTGGTTACACATGTATACATACACACACAAATAGCTGGGTCAAAGTAATTCTGCCCACATTCATTTGGTTTGATGGCATCAGATGCAAGTCAATATATTTAAAGCTTTCACACAGGTGAAGCGGAAAAAGGGACAATGGGTGCCAAGTACAGGTAGCACTTGTGGTGACAGGACAGACATCTGTAGCCATTAAGCAGCAGGGTCCAGTAAAGAGTTCAGGCAGTTGTGACAACGTGGGATTTACTTTCAACATGCCAGCAATTTGCACAAGCGACCAGCCAGCGAAGGCGGAGCTTATTCCCTGCTAGGACATAGGGCAGGGAGGTCCACAAGCATTCGCCACTCACTTAAAACTAAAGTAGTGCAGCCGGTGGTGTGGTGGTTAAAGAGGACAGGTACCCAAAATGCTTCTGTAAATGTCCAACTGTACAAGTGGATGAATGCAGAAACTAAGCTATGCAGCTATGCTGGGCTGAACGCATTTTATAATTTAGCTTGGCATATCACTGGAGAAAAAAATTTGGCTGATAAGAGGCCAGCGAGCTCAACACCATGACAACCGTAGCTTGGGCAAGTCCTGCAATTGATTAGAGTATTACAAATACATTGTATAACAAACTTTTTGAATACTGTTGAGGTGCAGTACTTGAGGTTGCAATTGGGGATTAGCCTAATTGAACAGAGGCTAGTGTTTCAATATGTGCTTAAAACTCATGCAGGGTATATAAATCAGGTTTTATTTTGTACATTGCTAGGCTGGAGTTGGCCATTATGAACCTACAAAGGAACCAAATACTTTTTTGCGTGCTAAATTCTTGACTCCGAGGTTCTCCTGGAAAATAACAAGTTCGCAATTTCAGAAGCCAAGTAGTGCCAGTCCTAAAATAAAAATCTGATGGTGGGTCCCCGTCTGCCAGTGCTTGATATTCGACATTACAATATGGGTATCTTAGCAAGCCTAGTATTGTTAATATAGCTAAACATGCAATGTAATAACAGTAAAGCATGCATGTTTAAAATATCAATTCAATACAACATGGCACTAAGAAATCAGAATGGCAGACAATGTCACACCGACAATACACAATAATTACAAAAAGCAAGTTAGAAAAAGGATCTTGCCTTGCATCAGCATTGCTTCAAATTCTGAATAGCAATGGGTAATTGGACAAGGAGCGGGGTGATTCGTTTGTGACAATATGGGTCATCGGACAGCAAGGCATTGAAATTATCCCTGTCGCAATATGCATCACTGTACAGCCAGCTGGGGAAAATTCTAATATGGAGTCCGAAGACAGTTCATTATAAACAAACCATGTGCCCAAATGTATTGGTTGAGAAAAGGTAGCCTTAAACCTGATCAACATTTCCTACCACACAAATACGATCCATGAATGTTTCAGAATATTCAAATATGCAAAAAGCCTGAGCAAGTTCAAAGCATATTACACCAACTTCCATTAGAACCCACAAAAGCACAATTCAATGCTTGGAAACCCAATAACTGCAAGTCAATTTGGTCAAAGGTGTTCAGTTTATGTAGCTAGGAGCTGAGCGAGCAACTATACAAACATTCCTAGAATGTTATATCACCACAATATGCTTCTGTTCAAATGATGCCCAATCCTAGCCATCTGATCAAATCATGTTTGTAGTCTGTAGAAAGCGGCACACAAAATTCTAAGTTCAAGCAGTGTAATGTAACTAGAAATTTAGAATTTCCCATCATCCACACCTGTACATGATTAAATCTACGTGTGAAATAACTTGTGAAACTGGCATACTAAACGTACTTTACACAATTGTTGGTAATGCTAGGCCGAAAACAATCTGTTCTAGAAAACAAATTCCACAAGGAAACATTGCATGTAGAAATCTTTGACCATGGCTACTGCCTTGTACCACTAAAATGTAACCAAAACCTGCAGTGCAGCAACTCATGGGGATGCTTTGCAGCAAAACCGCTTCATGAATCAACTGGAAGAATCCAAGTGAACATGGATTAGTTGTAAACGTTGTGCCAAAAAGCTCCATTTATCCTCAGGGTCATGACTAGGTTAGAAGAAGCCCGGTCTAAGCTGGTGTTAAGCACAGGGCAGCAGGCTGAGGAACGGACAGGAGTGAGATTTGTGAATCAAATGACTGGACTTGTTTTTACATTGACTGGTCAGCAGTCTCCAAGATTCTCAAACACTGCTGCTCAAAGTCCTTAATCTGGCTAGTCTGAAAATGAAATCCATAGACCTCCATGTTTCCTGAAACTCGATTCTTGGCCATCACTTTCCATCAGCAGGCTAAGAGAAGCCTCCAGAAACTAACCAAGTGGAAATCGTCTTGCGCCACCATTTCAAAATCAGACAAACTGCTGATGTATGCTACACACTACATGAAATCAATAAGACATTCCCAAGCATAGTGTTCCTAGTAAAATTTGTTCAAAGGTCCATATAGCCATTTTTGGATTTACAGATGTTTTACATCATGTACAATGCAACTACAGGTATTTTCCTTTATTTTGTCCAAATCTTTAAAATGTTCTGTGGTACTGAAATACAAAATACGAAATTCATCGTTAAAAAGGAGTACGAGTTTAACAATGGAATAGAGGGAAATAACGTAAATTTACTAGAAAATGGCTTGTCTATACAAGTCTGGTAAATTCCAACATTTAAACAGATTCTGTATTTACAAGACGCCGTCACTACTCCCAAAAAAATGTAATTGAAACGCTTGTTTTCCATCACTATATGCAGAATTATAGAATGTACAAACAAGACACTTCGCTGAGGACGCAGTAATTAGAAGTCGATAAATTTAGAGTTCCACTCACAACGGGAATGAAAAGCCAACATCGTAATTGAAAAACTGTCAATACTCGTCACTACCAATCTGTAGACCTGCATAAAACCAAATTTGCAATGTACCGTACAAAAGCGTATTGCGAATATTCGCGACATTGATAACCGAATTTGCCCTGTTTACGCAGACGCAAATCCAAATTTGGGGAATCTGTCGTTCCAAAAGAAATGTATTCAACACTTGAGTGATTATGGATACGTGCAACGATTAAAATGTTTTAAATTATGTATCGCCTAAAGGAAGTAACTAGTTGTTCAGTACGCACCCCCTTTCTTTTGATAACCGGGATTTTGTGTCCACGTGACAGAGTGACATATGCCTTGGGGGTGTCTCTACAATCATCTCTACCCATTACTGGTCGAACCTACCCACCAATGGTAGGTGTGGGTGGAGTAAAATCTCACAAGGCGAAAACGTGACTTCAGCCGCAACTGATCCTATAGTTCATTCATTAATACGATTTAGCAGATTTAGTCAGGGTTTCCAAATGTATTAAACGGCCAACATTAACACCCAACTTCTCCAGTTCACAACGTAATCGAAGTAAAACTATCGTTTTGTGACCAAATGTATCAAGTCTGGTAATTAAAAGTGAGTGAAAAGACTAGGCCATGTGCTATGCCAACATATGCAATGAACGATATTCATTTTAAACGTTTGGCACATTGATTAATTTTATGATGGCTTTGTAACTTCGGGTTGGGTCAACGGCAAGCAGTTTACGATTTCATAAGGCCGTTCCGTCTGTCATGATGACCGTGTCCAAATCACATGTACCTCGACAACAGCACTGCAGTGATAGTATATCTTGTGTGACGGATCGGCCAGTGCGGCACTCCATCTGGCACTATACGCTGCAGTAGACGGAAGACCAAGCGCCTCGCTAAGGCGGAACCACATGCCTGGGCCCATGCGTCACGCAGACAAACGGAAAATTACTGGAGTTGTCCACAATGTCATAACCCTGAGCAACCATGCGACAATAAAAAAAATACCTGACATTCATTTAATAAATGTATTAAACAATTTAGATTAAACTAGTATTGTTCCCTTCTGATTACTTGGCCAACTACCAAATACTACGCAGTTCTACTCGCTACTGCTGTACAAATAGCAGCAAGCTATGACGAACAAGTTAATCAAGAAAATCAAAAACATTTTGCTATTATTTTAACCGAGTGCCTTGATAATATTTATAATATAAATTATACATTTAATATACAATTACAAACATACAAATCGTTAGTTACGCTATTAATAGCTGGCAACGTAGGGATAACTAGCATGCTAGCCATAAGCAAATGAATGAATAGCATTGGCGCAGTTGTATGCCAATAGTCACCGTGCACATACAAGTAGCTAGTTACGTGTAACGCCTATAAGCCACACGATATACCATAATAGCCAAAAGGATGGTTCCACCTAACTAATACTGGTTACCTATGCGACCCCTCACAAATAAGCAACTTGCTACAAGGTTAGCTAGTAAATGCACATTTTAAAAATTATTTCCCGATCACACCAACCTTGGGATGTTGCGGAGGTCTCCTGTTCCTACGGTCTCATCTTGCCGGGAGAACCACACCTCCAACAGCTTCTCGGTCCCTTCGAAGAAGTGAGCACCGTTCTCTTCCATGGTGAGACAACAAATTATACGTTCTTTACGTTTTAACTTAATTAATCCTTGTTTGATAGTTATAACTTAATATTTGTAAAGTCCTTTAGTTGTCCAGGTGTAGCTTTCTTGGTTTTACCGTCTTCCCTTTTACAGAGAATACCGTTGAGCGAGCGCTAGCTAATATCGCCGGCCATACTGTGTAAAAGCCAAAGTCCGAGTCAGCGCAGGGAATTTATTACATTGCTTATCACGTCAGACCCAAGGCTTAACCTATCAAAGTTTCAGACACTTAAACTGCTATTCCGATTGGTTATTGTAATTGTCAATAACTCTAAATGGCTTTCTTATATACCGTTGTCCATGACAGCCCACATTCTGATAGCGGAATTAAAATAATATACGTTCTGCGTTTCAATTTCAGAAGACAACATAATTAAAACATCAATGATTATGATATTTTATTAAAACTGACGTTTCTCTTACACCAAATGTTAAGTTGTCTAGTATGGCAATATTATTTGCAATATCTCAACACCTAACTTAAATATGACACCTAATATATTAGACCAAAAGACGTTAATACCACGAAGCTAACTGTTCTCAGAATATCCGAATAAAATTTCCCAGAATATCTTTACTCGATCTTTACTATATGACCTCACTGCTATTGAATTTGAGAGGGGGAATTAATTTGGAAACTAGTACGTCGCTATCCTGTTATTATGTTTCCGACTTCCCAATAAAGCACTTCAAGGGGAATGTGTACATTATTTTATCCTGGGAAATTAACTGTTTGATGAGACAACTTACTTTGGAAAGTACGTAATAACAATAACCATCAATTTAGATTATTTTCTCTTTTCATAAGTGGCGCAATATGTCCTGAGCGGCAAAACGGTTTCACACGTCATTACGTTTTCAGGTAATTTGCCTTTAATTCAATTACTTGCTATCATTGCAGACCAACCAGAGGCTCATTTTTATCCAAATGGACATTTGTTTAAAAAACATAAACGGATAAATCACACACATTATACTTTTACTTTGTGAAGGTGTTATAGGTCACTATTTTTCATAACAAAAAAAGAACTACGGATACCCGCATTTTTTGTGTGGTACTGAATACTACGCAGGTGCGTTAACCGCAGAGTGATATGAGGATTGTAGTTTGTCGAACGTGACGCTTGAATTTGGGCGATGCCGAATTATTTATCAAAAACTACTTTCCCCAAAATGCTATGCAAGCCGATCTGAAACGTCAACGAGCCAGTCAACATTAAGCGGAGCAGACCAAAATCCCAAACAAGGAAATGGTGGGGGAATAAAACGACCAGATTATTTAATTAATGCATGTAATAATTAATATTTTATTTTATTGTAAATTAAGACATATTTATGGGCTATAATGGATTACGACTTCAAAACAAAGCTTGCGGCCGAAAGAGAAAGAGTAGAAGATCTTTTCGAATATGAAGGTTGCAAAGTGGGTCGAGGTACCTACGGGCATGTTTATAAAGCTAAGCGCAAAGACGGGTAAGAGAACCTGGAAACGTTATTGTTATTATTTAAATACCGACATTTTTATGATCCTGTATTTGCTGGGTCAGTTGCACATGGGAATGATTCGATTTGCCCTCCGCTCTTCCTGTTATTGTTTTGTTTTTATGCACGCACTCACTTAGCTTGGAACATCGGTCCTCCCCCAAAACAACAGCGTGATGTTTATTTATTGTCAGACTGCAAGGGCAAGAGGTAGTATTGGCAGCATGCTATTTAGCAAGTTAAATGTTGAATGTTTACATTAAACTCTTTTCTTACAAATAATTTTGTACGCTGCTAACCCTCTGAAAAACATCAATCCTTTGTTAAAATAAAAACAAATCAGAGAATAACAATGACTGAAAGCTTCTTAAAAATCAAACGATTAAAAAAAAAACTAATTAAACGTTTCGTGCGCCGCCCATAACGTACTCAGCCGCTCGACCAGCTTGTTTTGATTGTGTGTTTGTGTGACTATTTTTTGCCCATACTCATAACAAAACGAAAGTACAGTATCAATATATTGTACAAAACCAAATATTACTTGCATTAGTAATAGTAAGGAACAATTGTTCATTTATACGTTGTTGTGTGTCTAGCTTATTTTAGAACTACATGTAGCTCATACCGAGTTAATTGAGCAGCAGGGACAGCAATGCATCATTTCACGCAGACCTGTAGTTGTATTGAGATTAACCTAAAGGTTAATAACATAATTAACATTGACAAAACTTTATACCGAGATTAGTTTGTAATAGTCCGTTATAATGTTTTAGGAAGATCATACATAGCAAAAAGCACCCATTTAAAATATATTTTTCCAGTTGTTTTTTTATCAATTAACACCTTCTACCATATTGATTGTTTTAGAGCTAGGAAAATTCAATGTGAGATGATTCAAAGTCTTTTTTTAAATCTAAAACAATATTTTCCTCTGATAAAAATCACTTTGTCCTAAAAATAGAGATTTCCGATTCTGCTGTCAGAAAAAAAAAATGTTTGATTATATTTATAGGTTATACTTTGGCACTTCAGGGTTTAATAAGACATTTCTTTATGCAATATTTAATATGTCACAGTCATCTGGTTTAAAGGCCTTTATCTGTAATGTTTACAATAAACACAGATTGCAATACAGCTCTTTCCAATGTGGTGTAATAGATCAGTTACCAGTGTAGTCTACCTATCCCTAGTGTAGTTGTGGAGTGCCTAGTGTGGTCCATTTGATGGTCCATCTTATTCAGTGTTACACATACTTTGCTTATGTATTGCAAGAAGTGTTTTTGTTCTACGTGCTTTCCCAGTAAATTCCTTCAGTCTCAGAGATGTCAATGAGGAGAGAAGCCAAAACAGGTACAGATGGTAGTGCTGTGGGACAGCTGGTACACTGGCAGCTGGCTTAAGTGTCTCCGCTCCGGATGGGGTCCGAATGCGAATCCCCACAACTGGAAGGGTTCGTTGTCTCCATGGGGTGAGACTCAAAGCGGGAAAGACGTTTGGTCTTCTGGAAAACGAATGGATTTTTTTCATTGCTGTCTTTCCACACTTGTTTGATGTTATCAGTCTACTGGCGTTGTTTCAGCAGCTTTGAGTCGGGTTGGGTTCACAAGATGTTTCGGAGTGCGGGGCGATTTGTTTTTCATGCCAGGTTAGAGAGAGCAGACTAAAAGCGGTAGGAATAGGCAGAGGACTCCATCCTCTAAACTCCTTAAATGTGTAGTCATGCTCATCCCCACATGGGTTTAACAGTCTTCTCTGGGGTGCAAGCAATACCCAGCTGATATCTGGACACCCTGCTGAGCTGATAGGAAATGAAGGTAAATGCATTTACAGTCTTAAAGACGAAGAAGGGCCATTATGCAAAAATAAACAAACGTTTATATTTCTATACTTTATTTATCTAAAGTTATAATTTAATATAAATCACCGTCTGCCTAATAAAAACGCTATGTTTGTGCCGGAAGCCAGAGCTCATTTGTATTGAGCCGGAAGGTCGAGTGTGTGAAAATACTGTCTTTGGGGATGCACTGTGCTCAACAACAGCAGAGCACCCCTACGGTGAGGGAATGGCTGTCTCCAGCCTGAAAATGCTAATGACAGGCGCCAGGGACACATACTACAGAACAAAAGGAGCAGTCGATGCCCTCTACATTTCGCTAATTTGAGCAAAACCACTGCACTCATCCATTTCACATCATATGACTTTCCTGTGGGAGAATAAATGTAAATGTAATGCCAACAAGTAGGCCAAGATATATATGCACATACACACACCATGTGGTATTCAAATTTTAGAGACTGCATTCTGTACTGAGTTCATTAGATAATCTAAATCTAAAATGCACTTGAATGAAAAATAATATTGTATTCAGATTATCACATGTACAAACAACGTGGGTCAATGTGGGTCAAATACATATTTTTCAAATACTTCTATTGAAATACTTATTTTAAAGCATATGAATTTCAAATAAATAAAAAAAGTTCTCAAATACATTATTATTAACATTTTTTGTTAAATAAGGATCTGCATGTCAAAGGAAAGGCCACTGCTTCTATAATGCCAAATTTTGTATAATTTAGAGGTTAAAATTAGTATAATTATCAATTGCTTATTGGAATGTGTTCTTTTTTTAATTTTATGGTTAAACATTCATTTCATTGAGGGATTATAGATTTAAATAAATTTAAATTAGAGAGACTTTGAGACTTATGGTTCTAATCAACAGTGGCGTCCACTCTTCTATCAGGAAGAGTCACTAGGACAGTGAAGTATAACTAAACAACTTAAAGCGACTGCTGATCTGTATTTTACCCATTTAAGATTAAATTTGAACCATCGATGTTCAGGTAACAAGTCTGGCAAGTCTTTCAATCAGCACACTGTAGTTACCTTTCAAATATGAAAAACACAAAACATTCCCGGCATATCCAAACAGTGTGGTATGCAGGATGTAGTTTCCAGCACTCCATGGTAATACTGCAGTTCATGCAGGGCCTGCTTGATGAATGAAGGTGGCCTTCTCTGCTAAAGGTTTAGCTGGCCCAATTTGTACCTGCCATGTGTAGGTGGACTCCGTTTCTCCTTGAGCCCATTTTCTGGTTTTGGAGGGGGGCCCGTAGAACATCGTTTCACAGTGGAAGCTAACTGTCATTCTTCAAGCCTTGACAAAGCCTCCCTTTGAGCCCATGCGCTCAGCAGAGCCTTTTATTTTGCAAAACACCCATGAAGCAAGTAGGTGAGTTGAAGCCATTGTCTGTGTTCAGGGTTTACTTGAATTTTTCACTTGGTAGATTGGGGGTTACCCTCTTGTTCGAGTGATTATTTATTTATTTATTTATTTTTAATCGGAGAATAATTTTTATTCAAAGCATGTTTTGTGAGCAATCTATTTTAACTCAAACTGTGAGGTTGGGAACTCTGTGCTGGACTCTGCGCTGGGCCTTCACATTGAAGGATCAGTGTTGAATGAAAAACAAAACCGTATATGCCATAGCTATGTAACATTCATACAGAGACTGGATGCTTGTGACCCAGTGAGAAAGAACTTTGTGGCTTTTACAATGTGTTTCTTGGTTATTTTATCTCTCCACAGAAAAGACGAGAAGGAATATGCACTGAAACAAATCGAAGGTACTGGAATATCAATGTCTGCCTGCAGGGAGATTGCGGTGAGTGGAAATATTGGAAACCTTACCTGTCAGGTGTTCCATTCCAAGATTGTCATCGAGTTCATATGATCAAAATTTCTTGAGAAGGGCGTCAACTAGCATTTTTTCTTAACTCACAGCTTCATCACAATTGTACATCCTGAACTATTAATCTTCTTTAGACATACCCACCCCTAACTGGCCCACCATATATTCCCCCCGTGTGTCTACGTTCATATTCATACTTATGCTATATTACTGCTGTTGCTTTGGTTTTCGCAGTCTAATCCAGCTTTATTCATTGTGTTAGATTTTTATTTGATATTCAGAGTCCATTTAACAGTACAAAGCAGTGGCCAAGCTCCCTTACTAGCTTGAGGGTCCCTGCCCAAAATTTGGTCTTAATACAGAGTTAATCGCGGTGCTAAGTTTGTATTCAAATTTTGAAAATGCATTTAATGGTACCAAATGACGACTAACCTTTATGAGACTATTAAACCGAGGATCCCTGCCTGGAATTGGTCTTAATCGCTAGAATGCATAATGCTAACTATCCAGATTTCACCAGGACAGGGTGTGTTACATTTAAGTCTAAATAGCAAATCAATTAAAACTATTGAAATGGGAAATAAAAAACTATTTAACTCACCAGAACATGGCATTTTGAGTTGGGAACTGTCAGTAAACTTCCTGTTCAAATCTTGCCCGGAGAGAAATTGGTTTTGAGTTATTTTGGATTTTTAAAGCTTCCCCTTGTGGACAAGGAGTGGGTTTTATTAATGAGAAACGTTCTGACAGTAAAGCAAATGAATCAAGAGGACTTGAGCAAAACTGGTGTGATGCAAACACACATGAACCTTAATGAGAGTGGCGGGTTTTCCATGTCGTTCTGCTTGCTCTTAATGCCTAAGGTATAAAATTTTAGAAGACTCACACATTAGAGGTGTGGAGCGTGAAGAACTGCTGTGGAATACAGCCATTAAGGTCTCTTCATTCACAAAAATTAAACCATTTATTTTATTTAAGTCTTCAAATTCAAATAAAATAAAAATGTGAAATGCGCATTAAGATCAGATACTATTAAATGATACTACTATATTCAGCAGCCTGTTTGTTATGGAAAATTACCTTAAGGAAAGAAATGTTTAGAGACCACAGTAATTTCCCTTCAGTTGTAATTGCACTTTTGAATAATATTAAGAAACATTATTCTATCAAAGTTGTACCCAAGATTATCCTACTATTTGCCTAAAATGGCCACAGCTGTGCTTGGACCCCTCACGGGAATGCATTTGCTATTTTTTACTAACGTAAGAACAAAATAACTGGCAGGGGGAGAGTGGGGACAGCCAGATCTTCCAAAAATATCTGCCTGTTGTATTTTGAATAGACGCAGAGCCCACTTTACACTTTCGGTATCCACGAATTTGGGGATCTTAGCCTGTGTATATGGCTTTGCAGAAACACGGGTCCTGAATAACATTACTTGATTTTTCCAACCCCCCCCCCCCCCCCC
>JAOVYW010000034.1:1094685-1116389 GCA_025775045.1 Hiodon tergisus
AACAGATGTGAAGGTGATTGCTGGCCTGTAATACTATAATATTTGATGTTGAAGGTGATTTCTGACATGTCATACTACAATAACAGATGTGAAGGTGATTGCTGGCCTGTAATACTATAATATTTGATGTTGAAGGTGATTTCTGACATGTCATACTATAATAATAGATGTGAAGGTTGTTCAGTGACATGTAATACTATAACAATAGCAGCTGGTGGTGTAGTGGTTAAGGTGTCAGGCTTGCCTTGAAATCCCACCCCAGCTGTTGTATCCTTGAGCAAGGTACTTACCCTGATTTGTTTCAGTTAATATCCAGCTGTACAGGAGAATAAATGTTAAAATTGCAAGTCGCTTTGGCCTTCTGCTCAGCAGCTAAATGGTAAAATGTAATAGATGTGTAGATCATTGCTGACTTGTTTACTCTACTTGCAGCTACTGAGAGAACTGAAGCACCCCAATGTCATCGCCCTGCAGAAGGTGTTCCTCTCCCACAGTGACAGGAAGGTGTGGCTGCTCTTCGACTACGCAGAGCATGACCTGTGGGTAGGTGTCAACGCAAGGTTATCCGGGGGACAGAATCTGAAACTTGGTGGTCTTCAAGGAGATCAACACTTATTTAGAGATTTTTTGGGGCATAAGATGTTAAGAATGATCTACTATGCTTTATTATAAACAAATAAATCAATCTAAGGAACTTTTCCTTAGCTGTAATTCACTATAAACTCAGTGGCCAGTTTAATTGGTACACCCGTCTAGTACCGGGTCAGACCCCTTTTTCCCTCCAGAACAGCCGGAATTCTTTGGGGCATAAATTCTACAAGGTGTCAGAAATGTTACACAGGGATGTTGGTCCATGCAGACGCGATGGCATTGCACAGTTGCTGCAGATTGGAAGGCGGTACATTCATGATGCTACCAGCTAGTTCCGTCTTATCCCAAAGATGCTGTATTGGGTAAAGGTCTGGGGACTGTGCAAGCCTCTCAAGTAAACTGAGGTCGCTGTCCTGTTGCTGGAACCATTCTGAAACAATACTTACTCTATGGCTCATTATCCTGCTGGAAGTATCCATGTGAGGAAGGGTAACCCATGAAGGGATGCACCTGCTCAGCAACAATGATACGCTGTGGTGTTCAAATGTCGCTCCATTGGTATCAAGGGACCTAACGGGTGCCAAGAAAACATTCCACACGCCATTACACTACTGCCACTAGCCTGTACCTTTGACACCGAGCAGGATTGGTCCGTAGACTCATGCTATTTACGTCGAGTCCTGACAGGATCTGGGATTCATCTGATCAGGCGACGTTTTTCCAGTCCTTAATTGTCTAGTGTTGGTGATCATGTGCACACTGGAGACTCTTATTCTTGTTTTTAGCTGATTGGAACCCGGTGCGGTCATCTGCTGCTGTAGCCCATCTGCGAGAAGGACCAATTATTTTGCGTGTTCCGAGAAGCTGTCCTGCTCACCGCTGTCGTACCGCAACGTTATTTGCCTGTTTGTGGCTCTCCTGTTAGCTTGCCTGATTCTTGCCATTCTCATTTGACCCCTCTCATCAACTGCTGTTTTTGCCCACAGGACTGCCGCTGACTGGATGTTCTTTGTTTGTCGCACCATTCTCGGTAAACCCTAGACACTGTTGTGCGTGAAAAGCCCCAGGGGGGCAGCCGTTTCTGAGATACTGGAACCGGCACGCCTGGCACCAACGACCATACCGCGATCAAAGTTGATTAGGTCACTCGTTTTGCCCATTCTAACGTTTAATCCGAACAGTAAATGAATGCCTCGATGTCTGCCTGCAAGCTTTATATAGCAAGCCGTGACAAAGTGACTGTCTGTCTGTAGGGCTGATTCATTTTCGTGATGGGGCTTGGTGTACCTAATAAACTGTCACTGAGTGTATATCGCAGCTGCTGATAACTTATTCTTTTTAGAGTGTATTCAAAATTTGACGTCCAGTATACTTATTGTCCTTATTATAAATGTGGGCTTTTCTGAATTACTGTTAGAAGTAGTACTTGAAAAGGCACAACTGAACACAGCTCTGTACAGCTCATGTCTTTAGCTGATTGTCTTTAGCAGGGTCTCTTCTCCGATTGGCGATCAACCTATGAAGCCTGTAGTGTGGAGTAGAGACCAGTTGCTTGAAAGTGACTATGATTGGGGGAGCCCACTCGTGCTTCCTCACCCTTCCCGTTTGTGGTGGTGGGAGTTGTAGCAGCAAGCCAAGATGCGTAGGCACAATTGGCAATTCCAAATTGGGGGCAAAATTTTTTTATGAACAATGATTACTGAAGTTAGCGGCCATTATTACTGATGAATGTTGATTTCTTTCCTTGGTTTCATTACTCAAACTCTCTGATTTTTACAGCACATTATAAAGTTTCATCGCGCCTCAAAGGCAAACAAGAAGCCCATGCAGTTGCCTCGAGGAATGGTGAAATCCCTCCTCTACCAGATTCTGGACGGAATTCACTATCTCCATGCCAACTGGGTTCTGCACAGGGATCTGGTGAGTGTCGTCAGGGTCACGTCTCAAGGCCTGCAGTTGCAGCTGATTTATGCCCGTCAGCCCCTTAAAAGAGACTTTTATTATTTTTAAAGCCATTTTTTTGTTTTGACTGGAGCTGGTTCTATATGCACTCGAACTGTTGCTTGTCAGTCTTGTTGCAGTCTGCATTTTCCAGGAGTTTATGGAATTCACTTTTTTTCTTTTCCCAACTTGACAGCGGAATGTGATTGAGTTTACTAATTAAAAACCAAATTCCATGAAACAGAAACACGGTAAATCCAAGCTCCTTATCAGTGGATGTGATTTAGTTGTCATCTAAAAGTGTGACTTCAGGCCTTCGTCAGTGGATGTGATTGAGTTCTTTTAATGCCACAGATAAAGCAGAGGCATTATGTTCCTGTCCAGCTTTCCTGGTTATGCAAGTTCAGCGTTCACAGATGGCAGTGCAGTATGGAAACTGTCTTCTGATCATCTGGGACACATTACATAAAGGGTATAGAATCTATTGGCTTACTGTACTCAGAGCTGGCCTCCATTACAGGACGTAGCACTGATATTATACCCTTGGGCAACACACTTAACATAAATTGAAGTAGTTGCCGGCTGTTGAAATTGGTTGCAGGATGCGTTAGATTGTAAGCAACAGAAGAATGGTTAATAATGGTGCTAATGAATATTGTAATTAGAAGCCATTTGGACCCCATATAACTGTATTTTTTATGATTTATATTGACCTTTTTTAAGAGAGTCTGGGTTCTATAGAAAAATTATTTCATTACTGTGCCTCTTCACCAGGGAATTCACAAGAGGAAGAAAGCATAATGCTCCCTTTTAGGAAATTAGCTGGTATGGTGGTTTGTGCTGTAACTAGGAACTTAATGCCTGACACTAACTGTAAATGTGGTATAAAATGAAGCAAGCGTTATGGTATGTTCTAATAGCGCTAATGCAATACTGGCAAGGTTGAAATGCAAAGGTTAGATAAACTATGCTTTAAATTTGTGTACTTATAGTAGAAACAAGCTCCAGGTCAGAGAACAGCAGCATTTTTCCAAAGCAAATTGTATTATTGTTCTCAGAAGGAGTCAACATCTCTTATCTTTGTACTGTTTTTTCCTGCCCTGAATAGGATTTTTTTGTGACCCAGAGTAAATTTGTCCATATCTGATTATCAACGAAGGTTAAAGTATTGTAGACGCCGTCCTTTCTCACCCCTGTCATTTCCTGCTATTGTGGTTCATAACGGTTCCATTCTCCAACCAATGTATTTTTTTTGTTATTCTTTTCTGTTTTGGTCAAATTAACATATAATTCTTAGAATATTTATGAATTCACCTGGACAAAAACCAGATGTAAATTTCATCATTCCCAATGGATTCAAAATCAACTTATTCACACTTGGTACATTGGAACCCTTTGGAATGAGCACAGTGTTTTAAACATTCTGCATCATTCAGTAATCTTTCGAGAAACAACAGGTTTATTGTACTTTGTTATCCTAGCTTTTGCTTGAAACATCCTGTTAATTATTTTAATATCAGTATCCTTGTTTTTTTGAGGTATATTGCTCTTTTTTCCTTACTCTACCATTTATACGCTGCAGTTTTACTTACTTTCTTTTATTTTTTACCTTTTTATTGCAAAATTACTGTCATGTCTTCCATTTAGACAGTGACATCCTGGTCCAAATTTCTCAATTTGCAACCGATCTGGATTCAACATCAGCTGCTCATGTCATCAAGCTTGCAAAATCCACCTGGACAAAAACCAGATTGTTGAACCATGTCAGTTCCATCAGAAGACGTTTGAATGAAACTAGAAAAAATGAAGGCATTTATGACACAAATTGCACTTTGAAATTCCGAGGGCAATAATGCAAAATTCCGCAAAACGCGGGGCTACCGTCCTACACATCTGAATAATTATGTCCTTTGTTACTGTTACTGTTACTTTTATTGTTATTGTTATATGAAGAAACCGTGACCATGTAACATCTGCTTGACAGCTCATATTAAAGTTAAATGTTGAGATACACCAGCGATTTCTTTTTATTTGTTAAATTAAACATTTAACATGGAACCCTGAAAAGAGCTGAGGATCTGAATGTGCAGTGTGAATTTTCACGTTGAATGGAAAGGGCCTAGAGTCTTATTTTTGCATACAGATATTCTGCTTTTGAATGGATTGCATAAATAAATGATTGAACTTTTTGTTGCGTTTCCGGAGAATAAAAGTGGTCTATTGAATTTTTTGTTGTGTATGTTTATCTAGGCATACAACAGGCAAAGTCCAGTTTTTTTTTTTTTACGGCTCTAGAAGTCGTTGCTTCTGAGTCCTTTGCCATCTGACCCGCTGCAATGCAGAACGACATAAAATAATAACACTTCTGCGTCTTCTAAGTATGACTGAGTCTGCTAGCTTGCCTGTGAGCCTAATTGTCAAGCTGATTGTCAATGTTATTTTTCCAGGGTTTTTCCCTGTCTTATGTCGAACTTTGCATTATTACTGAATTTCATGATGTCATTTGTGTCATGAATCCCTTTTGTTTTATTTTTTTCTTTCTCTGTTGTAAATAATTTCTAGTTCAGGAGGGTAAGCCAATCATACCGCTTCGTGGGTGGCGGTTCTCCACTTTACCAGCCAGTCTGCTCAGGGAGTAGAAGTGACATCACCATTCATTCCATGCAAGGACTATCTCCAGTAAGGGGCGTGTCCAGGATCCGGTGGCGTTTCCAGTTATGTAGCCCTTTCCAAACCCCCGGGATCAGGGCCTCCCAGCAGTGATTATGCAGTAGGTATCACGTCCCAGGTCACTAGCTCCCTCCCTGCTTTCCACGGGGTGCTTTCAAGATGGATTCCAAAGGCTGGTGCCAAGAGATTTAGAGTGGTGGTGACTGTGCAGAGCCACAATACCGAATGGGCTTTTGGAACTTTGGCCATGCCATTTGTGCAGTATTTTTGGAGTTACGTACTCATATGTTACAACATGTAACACCTTTCAAAAGTGAGTCGTAAAATCAAATATAACAGGCCAGCTTATGGTACACCAATAAAGAAAATGTTTGATGGACGCGCACACAACACAAGACAACGGTGAAGACTGAAGGTGAAATGCAGGACTGTCAGCAGAACTGTTGATGTGTGTGTGCCCTGAACACAGGATCATGACTTAATAATGAGAGGTGTGGAGGAAAATGAGAAAACTGCAGGGAGAGGAAGGACGTGAATGGTAAATTAATGATGAGACCTTTGTACATTTTTCCTTAGGAGCAGAGACTCTACACGGGTTCTGTGCTTATTCAGGATGTATTTATTTGAGAATATCCCCTCATTAAAACCGTGCCTTGTGAGAGAATGTGCTTTGACTCTTTCATTTAGTCTGAAAATGATAGTTCTGCTCTTGCTATTTATTGGGAGGGAATCTTTTCTGAAGACAGATGCACAACATTGGTTTTGGGGAACATACATTCTGGTTGATTTTTCATGGCTAAATGAAAATGTGAAAACCACATTTTACCTGCCTGTGTTTTCACACGGCGCTTATGCATTCACTCTGATCATTTACCCAGTCGTCATTTGTTTTAGTATTTTCTTGTGAATTGTAAAAACTTTTTTAAGCACAAAGAGAGAAATATACCAACACTTAGGGCTATACCCATTAACCTTATTCTTTAGTATTTAAACCTTGACAATACAGTCATTCGCGCTGGAAAGAGAGAGCGTGTGTTGCTTTTGATGGTAGCAGTGTCTTGTTTTGTGTTTGAATAATGGAGCTCATTATTATAGCTGTTCCCATGGCAACACACCCAGCGTGTACAGCCAGCTGAGTCCAAAGAGACACATTACATTTGCAGGCACAGCCTCAAGTGTTTGCAAGAACAGAACAAGATGGCAGGCTGGTACTGATTAGACAAAACAAGATGGTAGAATGAAACAGCAGTTCACCACTGATTGGACAAAACAAGATGACTGACCAGTACTGACAAGACAGAATGAGATGACAGAATTTTTGGGAACAGCCAATGAGATTTGTTGTTACTGCAGCATGATTTTGTATGTGTTTTAATAGCTGTATGTAAATTCAACAATAAAGAGCCAGCCAATCAAAATGGAGGGAATGCACGTTGATTTGCTAATGATGAGGCAGTGCAATGCTGCATGGGAGCACTTTCACCTTGGATACCACATGGCTGTAGATAAGCTCAAACTCTTAATAACAATCATAGCATTTTGGAGACATTGTGTCTATGTTTTGGGGGGAAAAACTCTGCAGTATCAGTATCAGTATCAGTAATACAGGGCAGCTGGCTCTGAGTTCCAGTCTCAGCTTTTGTTTGGAGGAGCTGGATTGAGTGCCCTTCCCATGTGACTCCCGGCGCTGGCCTGGGCACATTGCCACTGTGCCTCGCAGCGCCACAGTGCTTGTGTGCGGAGCCAAATGTCGCCGGCTTTAATGTGCTCAGCACATGTCACGGCTGGAGGAGCTGACGGTGCGTTTCTGACACGCCTTGTTATCGCTCTCAGTGTTTTCACTTGTATTTTCTCCAGATCCTGCTTGTTGTAACCCGTCCGCCTGGTACCATTATCACCAGTCAGTGTGTGTCACTTCGAGGCCATGGCTATCTTGCACCTGTTTATTCTCACCATTATAACTTGCAAGTTGCTGTAACTTTACCCAAGGGAAAGAAATAAAGACATTTCTGTGCCCTTAGTGAGGTATATCCAGTAGCCTGGCCGAGTGGTCTTATTTTAATCATTTCCAAAGGTATGCCTGCCTGGCTCCCAATACATTGACTTAAACAACCTAAAAACCTTCTCTGGGTTTAACAAACTGTGTCGGGGGTATCCTAACTAAACAGACTAAACTAACAGACTAACTAAACAGGGCTCATGTGATGAATTATAACCTTATAACCTTGAATGACTTTCTGTGTTTTTATTTATTTATCCTCCTCTCTCTCCTTTTCAGAAACCAGCCAACATCCTGGTCATGGGGGAAGGGCCCGAACGTGGAAGAGTGAAAATTGGTAAGGAGGTTTCCACCATCAGGTCAACATAGATTATTGATCTGTGCCATTATGAGCTTCACTCTGCAGAGTATCGATTCTATTGTGGTTGTGTGGTCTGGACAGGAACTATGACAGGAAAGACAGAGAGTCATAGTTTGGCTTAAAGCTGTTAAGAATCTGCCCCTGAAATTGAATACCCAGCAGGACCCCCCCGGGCACAGAAATACCTTTTTTAATAAAATGTGGCTCAGTTTGGCTGCATGTCAAAGCACCCTGATGTAGTAATCTCAGAGTCTGGTCTCCCCCACCCTGACGCTTGGCAGATAAAAGACCTGATAAGAGTTGACCTGAACCCAAGGTGCATATTCTGCTCGCTCTTGTGCAGCGGACATGGGCTTCGCCCGACTCTTCAACTCGCCCCTCAAGCCTCTGGCAGACCTGGACCCTGTCGTGGTCACCTTCTGGTACCGGGCTCCTGAACTGCTGCTGGGAGCGCGACACTACACCAAAGCCATTGGTGAGTGATTGGTGCGGTGGTGATGGAAATGTCCGTGAAACCACCTCTACACATTAGGTCCTCGGAAATGTGGAAACGGCCGAAGCAGGTAAGACAGTAGTTATTATGAAATGGCTATGAAATGCAACTACTGGCCGTTGCAAATTGCGCATTGTTTCCTCTTTTGAAAATAGTTGTATTTGTTTGTTAAAATGCACAGTGAGTTAATTAGGTTGGGTAAGATGCATGCCTAGGGTGAAGAGAAAAAATTAGACTTTTCCTGCCTGAAACATTTAGCTTCTGTAGATACTTCTTGTAACTATTAGAATGACTGTATCCCGCCTTTGTGGAAATTTCCTTTCAGATAAGAAATATGAACCACCACTTTCTTAATGGCCAATAACCTATTAGTGATAGCTGATATTTCTAAGTTAGCTATAGCTGCAACCTGATAAGAGGTACATTTGCATTGTGGGTATTTAAAAAGTAATCTGCATGGAAGAACATTACTTTTCCTTGTTGTCTTTTAAACTAGGATAAATATGTGGGCCCTTGCAAAGATGATGAGCGGTGTACTTTATACATGTTGTTTAAGTACAAAATATTTGTCCTTGAGGCTTGGTCAAACTGTCCTCTCGGGCCTGTAATCAGTGTGGTCCATTGTAATCAGTCTGACGACTGCTTGTTTCCGTCAGACATTTGGGCAATCGGCTGCATCTTCGCCGAGCTGCTGACATCAGAGCCCATCTTTCACTGTCGCCAAGAGGACATCAAGACCAGCAACCCCTTCCACCACGACCAGCTGGACAGGATATTTAGCGTCATGGGCTTCCCTGCAGGTGTCCACCCCCGCACACAAGTCGCACTTCGTCGCAGCTTCAAGGAAGCTGGATTTGACAGCGGCAGAACTTGAGCCCTAGACCTCAGAGCCTTCCAACTGGAGGAAGATCCGGTGTCCCAGCGTTTGACATTGGCTGACATTGGGTGACGTTGGGTGTCGCTGGGGACAGTGATCCCGTGTGTCACCAAGCAGCTCTCTTAAATAACGCGCTGCTTTTGCGTTACCTTGGTTGTAGCAGGAGGAACGCGTTGCCACGTTAGTGAAAAGCGAGCCCCGGTCGGCCCTGCCTTTGGCTGGCAGCAGGCCCGCGGAGGTCTTGGAGTCACGTTCTCACCGACCATTAGCAGTGGGCGCTTTTAGCTCAGGCCTGATTCTCCTGCCTTTGAATTCCACAGATAAGGACTGGGAGGACATTAGGAAGATGCCGGAGTACCCAACACTTCAGAAGGACTTCAGGAGAACAACGTGAGTGGGTTCGTGGGATGCCCTGCCCAAGTTCAATCCAGTATCTGTGTTGGTTCTCATACCTCATCAAATTTTTATAGAATTAAGGTCGCCGTCTTGAATTAATTTGCTCATAACTCCTCCACACATAGCATTTTGTGTTTTTATTTTCCCTCAGGTATGCAAACAGCAGCCTCATCAAGTACATGGAGAAACACAAAGTAAAACCTGATAGCAAGGTCTTTCTGTTGGTAAGAGTCCACATACTTTGTGTGTGTTTCTGAAAATCATTTGCTGTAATAATGCTGGTAAATTCCATGTCTGCCTTAAAACAGTTCAAAATAGTGACACGCTTGTTATATTTGAGATATAAGTGGATGCACAGCTGAGCCACTGTCTTACACTGATAACACATTTAAATGACCAAAGCCAAAACAGGGATGTAAATATTCCTTTTGATACACATTATTAAATAAATGTGTATTTGTTGTCAAAGCTACAGAAACTACTCACAATGGATCCAACCAAAAGGATCACTTCTGAGCAGGCACTGCAGGACCCCTATTTCCTGGAGGACCCCTTACCAACATCCGAGTGAGCCTCATTTAAATGGAAGTTTCCACTAGTTACACTGACACACACTGAAAGGGTACTATTTGCTGTATCAATCTATTTAAGGTGGCTTACTACATTTCGCAGATAATTACATGGCGCATTGACATTGACAGGTCAATTTTTGTCTGAGCTTGTTCTTGTACATCAGTTTTTTGTTTGTAATGCGGTTTGAAATATGAACTAAGGTTGTTATGGGAAGCTGCCATGGTGCACTCCTATTTTTAAGGATTCCACAAAGTCTTCAATTGTCTTGGTGATTCTTAATCACCCATCAACTCAAATTCACCATTTTCCTCATACTAATAAGAAGCCTAAGACTGGCATGAACATTCTGTTTTCAGTTAAATACAACATAAAACATCTAGGGAAAGTAAAAATGTTGTTAGCATATCTGGTTGCCTGTGCAATGGAGACATTTTAGGTATAGGTTTAGATTTCGGTGTAGGTTCTTTAGCAGAAAACAGGCCGTTTACTTAAATGACCTTCTCACTTTCACCTGCAGCGTTTTCGCCGGTTGTCAGATACCCTACCCAAAACGGGAATTCCTGAATGAAGACGAGCCAGAAGAAAAAACAGAGAAGGTAACGGTACAATGATGCAGTCGCAACCATGGGGTAATTAGGGCATTGCGCTGAGGGGAATTCTCATGTTTTAGTTTCATGCTGGTAAACGAAGGTTCAGATCTTCTTATGCATGTGATGAACGAACTCATGGCCCTCCATCAACATCATTGGCCCCTTACTCCTCCAAAAAATATCCCGTTCCGTCACAGGGACTACCGACCACTGAAATGGTAATAGTGGAAACACTATGTGCTGCAGATATAAGATAGTGAGAAATGACAAGGCTGATATTGGTTTGGCATTTTAGTTATCTCAATATTCTGTTGAAAACGTGACGCGTTCCCTGCGATCAACAAATGAAAATGCATTGTCTGTTGCGCGTAAACGATGATTGTTTAAAATGAAAAGATACAGGTGTTGAAAAAAATGTTTGTAGTTTCTTGTAGCAGAATTGTTGCTGAGGTTTTACATTTCTTCTTTACGTCTTCTGAAACCACAATTAACGTTTTGAATGTTTTTCGAATTGGTTGACACCTAGGTGGTTAATGTTGACTTTCTGGCACCTTAATGACGAGAGTGATAATTGAACGGGGCCCAGATTCAGATTTTCAGTTTTGAATCCGGACTGCCACTTGGACTGTAACTTCGATCAGCACACTTTCATTTTGTCCATGAAAAGTCTTTTCAGTAAAGATAAAAACGGCAATGATATTAAGTACTAAGAATTCTCGTAACGGCTGTTGATTTTTGATTGGTTAAAATCGGCTATCACATAGAAATGTTTTTTCTGCAGCAAACTACGACATTCTTTAAAGAATAGATTAACTAATAAACAATTTGTGTGGCTCTCAGTAACATTTATCTGTTGTATTCCATGATTATTCACTCTGAGCCGTGCAATTATCAAAGAATGAAACACTTAGGAAGTGCTTAGGTCATTAGATTATAATTTCCTATAACTGCGCTGCTTAATTTTGATTATCAATTACTCAATTAATCAATCGCACAGTATTAATACACAGGCAGGAAACGTGAAATGCAAACACAGTGCCGTTTGGCCTTCATGTAAAGTCAGGATGTGGTAGGCAGCCTGAAAACTTACTGCCGGAATGTTGCATCATTTGCCAACTAATAAATCCTTCTGTTGACAGTTCGACAGAGACAGATTCTGTTGTCATAAGTGGCCACAAGGCACAGTACACACTTAGGTATTGGTTCATTAGTTTTATTAACTTTGAAAAAGTACTGTTGAATTTGGGGAAAAATTTGACCATGTGTCCATGCCAGCAGGCTTCTTTTTTTTTTTTTTTTAGTTAAAGCAGGTTAAATTTTTTAAATGTGTATGTATATTATAAAGGGATGCTGCCAGTGATAAACAGGGCTATCTATGGCTCAACTAACATAACATAAATCGGAATTTTCACTCCTACTATTAAAATCCATGGTACATTGACTGGAATTTGGAGCCCTTGGGCAAGGTTAGGCAACTTTGGCAAGCTGGGCTTGCCTGAGCTGGCCCTGTCGTAGTAAGCTGATAGTCACTGTCCTCCAGAAGGCATTGAGAGTGTCGGGTAAAGTGTGCTTTGCAATGGCTGCCTCCTGATGTGCTGTGGAACCTGAAGTCCTCAGTTCCTATCCTTTGGATGTGCAGAAGAGCTGACAATGTTGTGCAAGGGGACAATGTTCCTGTGTAAGTGAAATCCAATGTCACACAGAAAATGACCCTCGCTCTTTCCATTCCCTGTTGTTGATGTGTCTCACTCTATTGGTTCCTGCTACACTGACGGTTGTCACTCTCACTTTTCTTACTACACGGATGTGTTACTACAGTGATGTCTTATTCTCTCCCTTCTCCCTAAACTGAGATGTCTCACTCTCTCTGCCTGCAGCAGCGAGGTATCTTACTCTCTGTCTGTCCGCCTGTCCACGCAGAACCAGACGCAGCAGCACCAGCAAACGACTGCGCAGACGCAGGCGCAGACGGCAGCTCAGCAGGCCCCCTCGCAGCAGAGCTCTGCCCAGACCAATGGCACTGCGGGAACGACGGGAGGCACCACCACAGGCGGCCTGCAGCATGCCCAGGACCAGGGGCCGCCAAACAAGAAGCCTCGAATCGGGCCCTCGGGGAACTCCTCAGGCACCGGGGTCATGCAGTCCGAGTACCAGGTGAGACCTCGGGACGCTGCGTGTGGACCGAATGCTTACACAGTACCCAGACTACAACTCCCCTGTAACCAGAAGCCAACTGGATCACAGCTGTGCTACAGCGTTGACATTTACACATTAGATTCAAAGCAAAAGCAAAAAAGCTTGTAATAAAAAAACAACAACTATGTTTTAAGGGAGATCCCTTAAGCCATGACTCCAGGTAAAGAGTAAAATCAAGGATTCATTGCCGCAACCTGCTGTTGATCCTTAGCATCAGGTTACAGACTGAAAACAAACAGAAGGACGAAATGATTCAGCACATTGAGTTCACTGGACCGGGTGCTGGTCTCAGGTTCCTTCGGCAATGTGAAACAGCGCTGCTTGATAAGTGCCTGTTTGCGGTCCTTGTCTCTGCGGTTGTGTTGATCTCCGTCAGGCAGTTCTCGCTGGTTCTGTAATGGGAGCTGCCATGTAATTAGTCAACAGCGTAACCCCCCACCCCCCCCCAATGTTAAAGATAAACATAAATCTGTCACACTTGGCTGAGATATCTTATTTTTAACCTGGTTTTTCATTAATTACCTTTTTCATAAATTTGGTAGTTAAAATATAACTAGTTCTTATTAGTAATTGCAGCTATTTGTTTTTCGCAAGAATGATGAAACTGCTAATGAGGATATTAAAAATTGATCTCAGTGCCTGTCCCTGAATAAATGCTTAATTTTAAGAAGTGATTCATCTCGCTTTCTTTGATTGCGTATAATTGCTTCGTGTTGACCTGGCCCACAAAGTTGATGTTATGAATGTGAATGCCTGTGCATTTGTTCATGTGAAGCTCGGAGCACACTGCTTGGCTCACAAGCCGTTTAGGTTGGTGAAACTGACAGGAGGAGGAATGATTCCCCGGAGCCTAAAAAAAGATAACGGTGCTACACCACCCTTTGGGAATGCCAGTCATGCCATGCTGCGACGGCATTACAGCGATGTCCTGCTTCCATGTTAACTCCGGAAAACAATGACTGAGTGTTCCGGTAGCTGGGTGAATGATTGGGTTATGGGGTCAGAGAGGTGAGTGAGAAGTGGCTGTGGAGATGATTAAACCTACAAGGACCTCAGCCACACGGCCTTTGTAGGTGTGTCCTTCAAGCTGGAGTGGGGTGGGGTGTGGGCGTATCTATATTTAGAGGTACTGAGCCTTTCGTGAGAACAGCTGCAAGCCCTCCAAAGTCACTTCTCAGCAGTTGTATAAATATCTCATAGCTTGATAGACAGATTGTCAGAGTTCCCTGTTCTCGTTAAGCAGCCCAATTTTTCATTCAATGAGTACCCCACACTCAGCTGTCCCATGATTCCTGACTGTGCCCATAGGTGAACCCCAGCTTGGCCATAGCACAGCATGTCAAGGTGCTGGTCGCTAACCCCTTCCCCCCAAAAAGAGCCCAGAGTTCCCAAAAGGCTCCTCTCTCTGCCTGCCACCAAGTTACTTTTCGTTACAACGTTGTTGTCATGCTGCCAGGGCTCGATGAGAAATACGAAGATTCGGTTTTGTCCATGATGTTTTTTTCTCCATTGACTGGCTCTGGTCTGTTGTTTCTCATGGCTGTGTCTGGCTTTGAGCTTTGGTTTCCTACCTTTGCAGTTAATTGTAAGGCATGTTCGGGAGAATGCACTGCTTCCATATTACTCACATTCACCTAAGAAGGTTTCTTAAGTGGAAACAAAAATCTAGCTGAATTTTAGCCATCAGTTATCACTAGAAAGCTTAGCATTTGCTTTTTACACAGACTACTCAGACTCAGACTCAGACTCAAGACTCAGACTCAGACAACTGTTTTTTAAAAGCCTTCTGTATTGCTTAATAACGTATCTACTGTTAGAATGAAATTGTTGGCAAAATACATTAGTGTAAAATGTTGCTTGTTATGTGTCTATTTAGTAAGACAGCATAATGATACACCATTATACAGTGTTATTGTTATTGAATTGTGATTGGTGTTTTCATTTTCTCTCTCCCAGCACTCTGGCTCCCGACTTGGTTACCAAGGCAACGTTCAAGGCTCCTCCCAGTCACAGGGAACCATGGGATACTCTTCCTCTTCCCAGCAGAGCTCCCAGTATTCCCACCAATCACATCGCTACTGAGGCCCTGAGCCAGTTTCACCTCTCCTACCCTGGCATTCCCAGCACTCCAGAAAAGCCTAGCTTCAATCCCACCCATCCACACACACCATGTCCTCACACACACACTCACACATCCACACACACACACAAACCCCGTCCTCACTCCTACACGAAATTCTTTCCGAGATTTGTTTTCGTGTGTCCTGCCCGCTAAGGGTGGCGACTCCACTCCCACGTAGGCTTTTCCCCGGCCATGACTCGGAGGTCCCTGCGAAATGAATTCAAACTCATCACTGTAACCAAAAAAGCAACCTTATCTTGTTTTTAAGGGGTAGGGCGAGTATTTTTTTTTCTTTTACCTGATGAGAAAGAAGGAAAAAGAATCTCATACAAACTCTTGCAAAACCTTGCTACACAAAGAACGTTCTGGTAGAACCATAGCACTTATAAAGGAAATATGGGTTCCCCCAGAGGAAGTATTGCAGCTCATTTATATACGGCACCTTTTATATATGTTTTAATGTTTTTGTTTGTTCTGTCAAGTTTTGGTTTTGTAAATATTTTTCAATGTTGAACAGATGCGATGAAACGCAGGAATAGAGCCCTTTACTTATATCGCTTTCTGACGCTGTACAGCTCCTGTCTCAAAGCTGTCAACAGTAAAAAAAAACTTTTAAAAAACTTTAAAAAACACACACAAGCCAATGCTTTCCTGGTTCGGAGAAGATGAAACGCAGATCATTTTTATGAACTCTTCTGCTGTGTCGCTTTTAAACCTACACTGCAGAGAATATAAAATGCCGCTCTGTCTTAGCAGGGTTTTGTTTAAAAAAAACACACACACAAATTTTGTGCATTTGAATTGATCGACAGTGTCAGAGATTCACAGTGTCAGAGACACACTCCTGGCCTAAAAATCCAACTTTCTACACCTCCCAGGTTTTCAGGTTTTCTTCAGCGTTCACCGGCACCACCAGCCCCACCAGCCCCACCAACCCCAGACCCACGACACTGAAAGCAGGTCCCATCAATGGCTTGGTCTGTTATTTTTTCATAAACTGTTATTTTTGTTATTAGAAGGAAACACAAAACATCTAATTATCTTATGAGAATGTATTTGTGTCCTGGCGTATTCTTTAAACACACGTTGATACCCCACTGTTTGTGGCTCAGCATCTGTGTCAGGAGTGGAGGAGTTTTGTGCTGTTGGGGGGAGTTCAAAAGAGTTCAAAATGCACACCACCACATTGAGCAGCTAACAGTTACTAATATGTTTCTAAAACTTTAATCTCTGGGTATTATTATTTATGTTTGTATCTTTTTTGTGTGGAAAATATGTAGTTATTGTTGTAACTCTTTTGTGTTATTTTCTCCCAACTCGGTTTGAGGGATTGCACTGCCAGCTTGATCTCCTTGACCTCCCCTGGTCCTGGAACAAAGAACGAGACCCCTCCCCCCTGACTGAGCACTGAGTATTTTACACAGGCAGAGTTGTGGACGCCTCAGTTCTGTTTACTGTTCATCCTGGAACTGCACCTTGTGACTTAAAACATTATGATAGGATGTGTGCACCCAGTCTCAGTGGCCTGGAGTAGGGTAGACAGTGACATCTAGAGGTCTCAGAGGCAACTGACTATTTTCCTGACCTCTCCTACTTCTCTCTGTAGTCTGCCCTCTGTTCTACCACTTTCTGTCTCTATCTCACTCTCACCCTCTCACTCCCCAGAGCTCCAGAGTTAAGGGATTTTAACAGAGGCTGTTGCTGTCACTTAACATTGTGGCACGAGTCTTGCTCTCCTTTCAAGCTTTACACAACCAGGCTCCTACTAGAAGGCCTATTTGTTTTAAACCGTCATACTAGAAGTTTAAAAAAATGTTAACTGCCTTTAAGCTGTACAGGGATCACCATTCATGATCCACTGGTACACAGTTAAGAGTAAAACTTTTTTTGGTTAAAAAAAAAACTCACCATATGACTGTAATGTGATGTTGGTTAACCAAAATGGGCTTAGGTACTTTCACAATGGAAAAAAACACCTTCCAATTTTTAACTGATTGTTAAGCATCAATTATCACTCCTTTGTTAACTCTGTTTTACTTTAAAGTCTAAATATAGTCTAGTCTGATATTACCTACCAGAAAGATTTTTTAATCTGGCCTTGATGAAACAACCTTCATCAAGTTTTAAAAATGTTTTATAAGCCTGCTACCCTAAAACTGACAACATTTGCAAATCAATTATACCTTTTCATGAGAATTACATAGATGTTGAAAATTTGCAATATTCTGTTTGGGGGTTCTGAATTTACACTGGGGGTATTGAGTTTAATGCCAAGAGACACTGTTCTTCGTTCAAGTGGTTTTCCTAACAGTAATCCGTAATTTTCCTGATCTCCTTAATATAAAAAAGATTTATTATTGTTGCTGATGTTGTTATCATTTTTTTAGTTTCTGTTTTATGTTGTTATGACCCCTCGGTCAGGCGCAAAAGGCCAGGTGATGTGACAGCCTTCCAAAACCATGGTGTATTCTGGGAAATAAAACCAGCAAACTCCCTGCTATGCTTAAAGTGTGGCTAAAGTGCATAGTGGATCCATGTTATACTGCTCTGAATTAAACTCTACTTAAGCGAGGTTTTAAAGTATTATATACTGCGTGCGGCTTCCACTGATAATGGTGGAGCAATAAAAGGCACACAGGTCCTATGCAAAACAAAGAAAAAAAGCTTTTACTTGTGTAATGCTCTTTTATTATGGGCATGAACTTCACAGGTTTCTTATGGTTGAAAGTTTATTGGTTTTTAAATGATTTGGATATCCATTTTGTATTGTAATTCTTACAACTAAATGTTATAATTACGGAGTATGGAATTTATTTAGCATAGTCACCTGTCTTACTGCATTATGGTAAATAATCATATAAATGAAATATTGTAAAAGAAAGCATGTATATAAACAGTATGCCATCATATTTATTAATTACACACACACACACACACACACACACACACACACACACACACACACACACACACACACACACACAAGGTATTTCTTTAGCATTAAGACTTGGCTATAAGATAGAAGTAAAAAAAAAAAAGACCACATCATATAATCATTTGTCAATGCCACATCGTATAATAGAAAAAGATAATTGTACACTGTAAAAAAAACAAAAAAAAAACACATATCTATTAAGATTTCATTAGTGTAATGCTAAGTAGTTCATTGTCTGTTTTTTTCCCCCCTTGTTCTGATGATTCTGGCCTTTGCTTGATTATCTTGCTGGATTGCCATTTTGTGTTGACTACAGCTGCTGCCTGTTGGGTCTTTCCTGTTCCTCACCAGACAGCAGCAAGCTGTCAAGTCATTTCCTCTATAGTACTGGACTGAAACAATCCATTTCAATGTGTGGACAGTGCCTTTTTAAATCTGAGTGTTAAACCTCAAGGTTGCCGTCTCATGCGACATTCAGGACATGCTTTACGTTTGCCTTCTTGTTTTACTGTTGTCATTTGTCAATTACCGGTTTGTGTCTTTTTGCGGAATTAATTTATAACGACGGCAGCAAGCAGCTAAATATCACTCTTGATTTCACTATCAAAAAGAGTGAGGAGACATACAACATGGCGAATAAAATAATGTCTTTGTTTCTTCAAAAGAATATTGTCCTCTCAACATTGAAATATTGTAAGTTTGAAAATACTACACATTAGAACACATGTTAAGAATTCTTTATTGAAACGTATTGCTATGATAATTGTCATTACTGCACTGTTATTGCTGAGATATTTAGTGGTAAATTAAGGCTATTTAATGTTTTGTTTGTCTTTATAATGTCTTGTTTAGACACTAAAGGTATGGGAGTTTTAAGACAATAGGGCCAGAAAAATGCTCTTTTTACAGATTTAAAAAAACTACATGTATAAACAGACTCACTATAGTGTGTGTATGTGCACTTACGCACACACGCACACACACACATACCTACGCACGCACGCACACACAGACACACACACACATATACCTACGCACGCACGCACACACACACACATACACACACACATACCTACGCACGCACACACACACACATACATTGATATATATGGTGCACTTCCACGCCTATTTCATGTTTTCCTTAGCATATGATGCATGTGCTTGTCTTTTTCAATACTCAGTCAACAGCAGGTGCAGAGACTACCCAAGACAGATAGACATTCCGCTTGCTGAGAGTTCTGACTTAACTTTTTTTTAACCTAAATCGCTGTTTGGGAACGCTTTTAAGCAGTAACAACCACATGTATCCCACATGATTCTATTAAAATAAGCAATGGACTCTTATAAGCAGAGAGTTTTATGTGATTTTGTATTGGTTATATTGTGATGGCTATACATTACAGTCTTTTATCAGTGGTTCTTTTAGCAGACCACACTGTCATTTATAAATCTGATCCAGGACGTATTTCCCTGTAGGAGGATAAAAGGATGAGGTTGGTTTTTTGAGCTCTATTATGCTCATTTTAATGAGTTTATTAATGTTGCTGTGGTGGTAAAACCAAGCCTAGGGCACAGTTCCACTGCCCTCAGGTCAGATCCAAATACTCTACAGACCGCAGGTCTCTAAAGAATTATCCGGTCTCTGTGAGCATGTGCGTGTGTCAGTGTGTGCAAAGTGTACCACTCATCAGAACACAAACTGTGTCCATAGCTTTCGCAAATAAGGCAACAACACAGTGCAGAAAAGAAAGAAAAAAACATTTATACTCTCCAGCTGCTTTTAGCTAAGTTGTCCTAATTTCACTGTACAAATGACTGTTAAATGAGAGAAAAAAAAAGTCATGTATATTTATTTTATATCTTCTATTGTAATAAAATCTCTTGCTTCAGGTGGAACGTGTTGTTTTTGTTTTTTCCCTTTTACCAAATGCTTGAACTGGGGCAGTCATGTTGGGGTCTGCTTGTTGAAGTCTCTACAGAGACAGCTGAGATATGAAGTCTGGGTGCTCCAATGGACTCCAGATCTAAAAGGCCACGTATAATGGTTAAGGATTGCACAGAAACCAACAGTTATTTTCTTTATTAACAATGAATCGTTGCCCTTGAAAGTTTCTGTTGAACCCCCATTGGGTCAAAGCTGACTTTCTAAGAGTGGTCATGCTTGACTGCCCCTGTTAAGGGCCAGTCCATGCTAGTGTGACACACTGCTGCCCTAACCTAATAGGACTGTGTTGGTGGCTGGCCTGTGATGTGAACATCTTAAAGCTGAAACTTCTCTTTGAGCTGCCCAGCTTTTTTGGTTTGTGTTTGACTAGCTGCGCTGGCAAAATCAGATCTGCGAAATCTCCACCCTTTTGTAAATGAGCAAGCTTCACCTAATAAAGAGTAAGAATTTATATCTGGGTAGATTCCAAACTATTCTAAATGACTGTGGCTGCTATCCATTCTAGCCACATGACCAAGCTTCTTCTAATGAAGAGACCAAATTAAACCACAGGTTTTACGGCCAAGGCGAGGAACACTATTTACGATTGCGTAGATGTAGTTCTTTGCTCTTGCCACTAGGTGTCACTTGTGTATGTGTGTTGTATGTGTAGTGGCGCTGGGTTATGGGTTAGGACTAGCGTCAAAGTCAAATCAGCAAGTAATAGACCTGGAGTACACTCCAAATGTACTCCTTACATTAAAATGTTATATGAATGCATGACTCTGCCTCAAGTAGCTCAGTCGGTCAATACACAAGAGCAAAGTTAGCCCTATGATTTTGCGGGTTCGAATCCAGCTCATGTCACTTACGGATTGTGGAACGTTACCTGGGCTGGGATGCCTGGAAATTGGTTGGCTTTCCCAGGCGCCTGGCGGCTGGCAGTGAAGTGGGACGCTCCTCTCCTTTAATTGGCGCTGTGGAATGTGCAGCTCGAAGGTGACTGGTTTACAGGAGAATAATTGTACTGCCTCACCCTGCTCGAGTGTGGTGACAGGATTTGTAGTGATGTGCAGCGATGAATCGGAACAGTTGGCGATTCCAAATTGGGGAAAAATAACACAAAAAATACTTACAGGTTTTTACCGCTCTTTATCTGTTTGCTGTTTTCATCTGCTTCTCTAAGCCTATTTATGACGTCGGAACTAATCACACATAACCGTCTGATATCATCACAACAGACTTTAATTTAGCAGAATTCCATCTAATGTATCAAATGGGTGCCACAATCGGGGGAATTTTATTGGGTGAAGAGATAATAGGAAGGCCTGTGAAAGATCCTGACGAGAAAAATCGAGCCAAACGTCAACATCGGTCAAGCCGCTGTGGAGAATGCCCTGAGCGAACTCCGAGGCCCCCTGACTTATTACTCCAATCACTCTGAGAAATTTATGAGCTGGAGGGCTCTCAGCAAAATGTATTAACACAGATGTGATCCCATTTCCACTCTGTCTCGAGATACCCTGCCTCCAAATGAGTTATTGAACTCCCAACCCCGCTCCCAGCTCACACCTTCGAGGTGGTTGCCGCTTGTGCTGTCAGATACCTCTAAGATGCACATGACTGCGTTTATCATATGACTGACATTAACACCACCTTCATCCTACTCGTACGACTGACATTAACACCACCTATATCTTTACTGTACAACTGACATTAACACCACCTATATTCATCATACAACTCACAATAATACCACCATCTTAATCGTACGACTGACATTAACACCACCTTATATTCATCATACAACTGACAATAATACCACCATCTAAATCGTACGACTGACATTAACACCACCTATATTCAACATACAACTGACAATAATACCACCATCTTAATCATACGACTGACATTAACACCACCTATATTCATCATACAACTGACAATAATACCACCATATTAATCGTACGACTGACATTAACACCACCGATATTCATCATACAACTGACAATAATACCACCATCTTAATCGTACGA
>JAOVYW010000034.1:1119522-1129969 GCA_025775045.1 Hiodon tergisus
ACCCAAGGTTTCCCAGCAGAACATTGCCCAAAGCATCACACTGCCTCCGCCGGCTTGCCTTCTTCCCATAGTGCATCGTGGTGCCATGTGTTCTGCAGGTAAGCGATGCACACGCACCTGGCCAGCCACATGATGTAAAAGAAACCGTGATTTATCAGACCAGACCACCTTCTTCCATTGCTCTGTGGTCCAGTTCTGATGCTCACGTGCCCATTGTAGGCGCTTTCACCAGTGGCCGGGGGTCAGCATGGGCACCCTGACTGGTCTGCGGCTACGCAGCCCCATACACAACAAACTGCGATGCACTGTGTTTTCTGACATCTTTGCTCCCCACGTGCATCATTGAGACTTGCCGCCCATGACCCTGTCACCGGTTAACCGCTTTTCCTTCCTTGGATCACTTTTGATAGGTATTGACCACTGCAGACCGAGAACACCTCACAAGAGCTGCAGTTTTGGAGATGCTCTGACCCTGACGTCTAGCCATCACAATTTGGCCCTTTCCAAAGTCGCTCAGGTCCTTACGCTTGCCCATTTTTCCAGCTTCTAACACATCAACTTTAAGGACAATATGTTCACTTGCTGCCTAATATATCCCAACCACTGACAGATGCCATGATAACGAGATTAACAGTGTTATTCACTTCACTTGTCAGTGGTCATAATGTTATGGCTGATTGGTGTATATATGTATATGCAAACTACTTATCAGCTAGAAATATACTCTGGGAGAGAGATACCCAATATCAGATAGTAACATTTGACATATTGCTTAAGCTAAGGTGACTGTAAGGGATGATGGACATATGTATATTTCTAAACCCATGGAAAACGGCTATTATACTTTATCTTACAAGTCTTGTTAATGCTATTTTGATGTCTCTGGATTTTCATGTTCCTGCCCAACAATTTGCACACATTTTTAAATCACAGATATCTTCTCCATTACAGACGGTGCGTTTAATCCCGTAAATATAGTATCATCAGTTATTTGGATGGGAATAAATAAGGAAATAATTTTAGTAAGGTATTCTCTCTCTTTTTTTAAAAACAAGCTATTAGGTCAATTACAATAGCTGGGGGGGGGGGTATTCTGACGTTCTTAAGTGTACGTTTCACTCCCACATGTCTAGTGGTAGTTTCCAAACAAAAAAACAACAAGATTTTCCCTGTCTCTGCATCGCCGAGCTCGTCCATTTACCAACCCACACACGCACGCACGCACGCGCGCGCGCACACACACACGCACGCACACACACGCACACACACACACACAGACACACACACACACACACAGACACACGCGCACGCATACTCACTTCCCTACCATTACTTTCCCTTCGCTTAAAATTTTCCAGTCTCGCGATAAGAGCTTGCTAGCGCAGCCGCCATATTGTGTGACAGTATTTTGATTCGTATCTCTTGGAAGTTAGAAAGGAAAAGAGAGAATAAGGGGGGAGCAGAGGGGGGAAAAAGAAGAAGAGCTGTCAAAAGAGTTTCCGAGTCTACGAAACAGCGGGGGGCTGCAGCGTAGTATCCCCCCACTACACCATCAAAACAGAGAAGGCCAGGGTGCTATTCATTCCCCTTCTTCAAGTTCCTCCTCTCAGCTTTTCTGTCAGCACCCCGGCCCAGTGGAGATTCGGTGGCGGTGTTGAAGGTGGCCCGGGGAGCGGCGGCGGAGACGGTAGGAAAACGCTGCGGAAAAGGCCCAGTAGTGGCTGGAGGGGTGGGGGTCTAAACGTCTGATTCAGAACGATCAAATACACTTTTTTTTGTTGTGCTAATATTATAATTACAAGTTTGAAAACATAACCGCTACAGCACTTCTGGCGCAAAATTAGAACTTTCTAAGTAAGTTTACAGGTCGTTGAAATGCGTTTTTCCATTTTTGTTTTTACTCTCTATACTTGATTTCCAGAGGCGTTACGGACAATTCTGCTACTAAAACAAGCTAACATGAAATTCAAAGGAAAAAAATCTCTTTATCCCGTATATAAAGTTTTAGTAACTTTAATAACAAGCATTTATGTTTCTTGTTTCTTTTTACCCCGGATTCGTGCAAAATCATGAAGAAGTTGTAGCTAGCCAGAAACTACATTAACTGAACTTAACTTCATAAGAAAAATGAAAACCGTTTTAACAACTGGATCACATTACGCCCATAGGCTTGGTTTTTCCAGTCGTCGGGATTAGGTTTTGTAAACTAAAGTTGCCGATTAACAGTTTTCTTGAAATGATTGGTTACTGCATTTTGTTATTTTTGTTTACTCAAGCAGACACGCTTTTCTGATTATGTAGGAAACTGTTGTCAAATTTCCTTGTATTTCAGAGTAAAGTTTTAGCATATTAAAATGTCTAACCCCCACCCTAAAATAAAGCCGACGACTCACCCGGAACTTTTAGCTAAACGTATATCCCCAAAATAAAAGGTATAGGGCCGGGTTCGCTGACACCCCGCAGTACAGCCATACTACTGTAAGTGATTTTACCAAGTAGCTGTTGTGCAATCTAGTACGTATCTTCCTTTCCTGGTAAATGTTTGTTCACCGCAATGTTTAGTTCCCCTTTATTCTATGTTCAGTTCATTTTTGTGCTAATTAAAAAAAAAGTGAATATATTTTAGAAGTCACTCGAACCCTCTATGACTGAGTTTGAAACTATAATCTAGAAACCGGATTACTGCACCTACTAATGTAGACATTTCCAATTGGTTTAAAATGACCGCTAAGTAATATTTCAACATATGTGGAAATCGAGTGGCGTGTGACTGTCTCTTACTGGAAAAGTACTTGCATTTAGGAGTTGCAAATAAATTCTGACTTCTCATCGTTTTACTTACCCCACTGCTGCTCTTGGTTGTGAAAACATCTTACCCTTTCTCTTGGAAGACTGTTGCTGAGTTGTTAAAACTAATGTTGTATTTATTATTGATCAATATGTGTGTTTCGTTTTTAAGCTCAGATTTTTAGCTTTAGAGTGGCAGTTTAGGTACTTCTTTCTGGTATTTAAAATTTTTTCCTATGTGGGAAAAGAATTTTGCAGCAATTTCAAAACAAGTTGTATATTAAATATGTTTCTGCTTACATAAGTGATGCTAAGTGGTTTAAAATACAAACAGAAAATATGTTGGGTGTTTCCAAGGTTTTGGTTGCTCATTGCATCATTATTCAAGATTTGTATTTGGGAATTCCTCACCCTCTTGAATACGGCCGTTGAACTTACTGTGTGAACACTTCGCTGATTGAGAGGTGAATTATGGGTGGGGGGAGGGGGTCTTGCAAACCCCCACTTCGGCCCATTTACTGGATGCACTGAAGTAACGCTTGTGTACGCTTGGTTATTGCATAGAGATCCTAAGCCAGCTCAAGCATAACGTTCTCACAACATTGCAGCAATATGATGTTATGCATGTGTCAGCTGGGGTGTGCAGACTAGCTCTCTGCAATGCCTGGGTGTGGGGGGAGGTGGCCTGGAGGGATCATTCATTAGCGACCCGTGCCTGTCTTGACTTGCAGTCAGCACGGCACTTCCTGACCAAGGAGTCGCCATGGCCAACTGTTTATAGGTGCAGACCCCTAACAGGAACCATGTGTGCCGGGAACTGGCCTAAGTTGTGGATGTGCGCTAGCTTTCAGGTTTACCACCCTTACCACACCATTTCACATTCCTTAACTGAAGCTACTTCACAACTGAAATGGCCATTTAGGAAAAGGATAATCTTAGTGCTCCTGGGGGCGTACCTCCATTATAAAGACTATCATAAAAATGAAATCCTTTGGATTAAAAAAAAAAAAAAAAAAGGTTTCCGAAAGCCTTTGTAGAATATATTGAAAGTGATACACTTTTATTAATAATTGAAAATTTGCTAGCTTGCTGCTTGGCTATAATCACTGTTTTAACTTGCAAAAGCTGTAAATGTATAAAAGTTTTGGTGTAGAGCAGCAAGTCTTGCTTAAGGATGTGAGTTTTGCCACCATTGTTTGACTGTGTGAAAAGTTACAGAATATGTAAAACTTTTTGTCTTTTACTCACCCTGTTGCTGGGAGGGAATTTCAGAATATTATGGTTAATTGTTGCCAAAACCAGAATACTTGCTGTCTTGAAAAACCTGTTCTCATGTTTATCACTTTCAGCACTGCCCTTTTAGAGGGAAGTGTTGGTAACCTTAAGGGAGCTGCAAGGTTGCATGCTTAATGTTTAGCTAAAGAATGTTTAAAAGCTTAGGGAATAAGATTTTTCAGCTTGTTTAAGATGCTTGTTTTGTCTTGGTTGTGGTTCTTGTTCTGTTAGTTGGTGTTTTATTATGCAATAGGTTTTTGAAGATTACACTAGCAAGCTCAGCAATAACATGTTGAGGATTTCTGACCCTATCCGGTTTAACTTTGGATCTTTTTTGTTTACCCAAATGTTGGGTGTATCTGTTTTAGCATTTTATGTGACAGTACATTTCCCTGTCAGCCCATAAACGTATTGTATGTTCCTTATATTTTCAAGATCACTATTTTTATAATTCAAAACTTAAGTTTCATGTACTGTCTCATGCACAGGGGCTGTTGAGATACATCAAGTAGGTTCTGTCGCTGTCAGGAAGAGGATTTTGCATTTTGAGCCCATCCCCCCATAGAACTCTCCCTCTAATGCTTGTGACTCTGAATGTTCTGGTCACGTGTTTCAGTTCCCAGGTCAGGGGTTAAATTACATGCATTGCCTGTGATGCAGCAAGGGAAAAGTTGAGACTGCTGTTGCAAACGCTGTAAGAATTCCCTTCATGGGGTGGTTTAAAAAAAAAAAAAAAAAGAGTGGTTACGATTAATAGCGCATAGTGGGAGCTGATGTATATCAAACCCCCGTTGTAAGTAGTTCAATTTGAGGGTATCCCTGTCACTTGGGATATTGTCTCAGGCTGTTGTTTTTTCTGAGAGTTGTTTACAGTTCAGTGTCTAATTGGAGTCAACTAAGACGGTCACTAATGCTTAATGCATTTAGAAAATCTTAATTGCAATTCTGCAGAAATGCACCTCAATTCGAAAAATACATTGACATTAGTAGTTGTACTCTAGCCTGCTAACTAAATTAAACGCTTTTTGATCTAAAATGTTTGTCCTTATTAACAACTTAAGCTCATGCATTTGTGAACTCTATAGTGTAGTATTCTGTTTCTTTAAATAACATTGTAATGTTTTGTTGCCCTTTGCAGAAATGCGGAGTTATGTGCTTTGAAGCTATGCCAAGCAACAAGAACATGTCTTTGTCATGAGCCAGAAAGGGGCTGAATATTCGTGATTGAAAAAGAGGGCAATTTACTCATTGCTGCCACCTACTGATCCACCGAATGCAAATCATTGTGGTAGACCACCACATATTAGGAAAAAATATCCAGGAAGGTTGATTTTCTGTACATTGTTAAAGAGGTGCTTGCAGGGTCTCTGTGTGATACGAAATGTTTGGTGCTTGTTTTGAAAATTGTCACAACTGTTTACACATCTACCCAGCAAGACTGGGTAGTCATGGCAAAATCAGATAAAGGTAATTGATGCTGTTGCCAATAACATATACACTCGCTAGAGTGTGTTGAATATTCATTAATGGCATTTATCGTAAAATATTATTTAATGTTATTTAGCATATTTCTAAAAGCCGAATTATGTTTTTTACACAACATCCCCCTTCATGTGATTTTATAACATACAATCTGCGACTTTACACAAAGTTCAAGAAAGCTTTGATGAAGGTTAATAAATACACAATCGCTCCCTCCCTGTTGTATTCATGTGTTTTACACATAGTTGATTCGCTGTTTACCGAGTTGACATTACAATATTTAAATGTAAAATTTCCCTTGGAACTTGGATCTTGGAATGTTTCAGAAACTTGCATTGAAATCCCATGTTGTAGTCATTTCCAGGAATGTACAAATACAACTAATTACTTGTGACTTGCGCAGGAATGCATGGAGCTGTTAACAATCGGCAGTGTCAGATGATGACACTTATTATGGCTGATGGCTCCATCAATTTTCCAGCTGTTTTTATACATCTTTCGTTTTGTACCAGTAAAACAAAAATGGTTACCAGAGCGCACAGCCTTAGTTTGAATCAATATTACTTTGTAAGAAACAATGTGGTTTTTATCTTATGTTGGTACTTAATAAATATTACATTTGTCCATTAAAGCATAAATATAGATATATATATAGGAATAAGTTCTATCAAATGTGAAGGGATGTCACCAGGGATTTTTCCAGGTCTTTTCAGTAATTCTACTTCATTTTTGTGGCAGGTAAACCTCAGACATGTGGGGAATTTAGAGCACGTCATGTCAGGCACATCGGGTAATTTCTGTCGTGCAAATCGCTTTGCTGAGACTCCTTTGGATGTGATAAAACTCAGTTACTGAAGTTACTGAAGAGTAATGCCACACTCGGCTTGTGGTTTCCTTCTTGTTTCTACCCTTTCAATGGTCTCCATGGAAACAGTCTTGCTCCTCTCCATCCTGCGTGAGACATTAAAACACGATCCTTGTTTTTGTTAATGATTTAAGTGCCACATCGAGTCCGATATTGTGTTGATAACTTTTCCCTAAACTTCTGCACAATGAAAATAACGAGATGTAGCTATTGGACGACATTTTCAAAGACTGGAGGCATGTTCCTCTAGACGTCAGTATTCAGATTTTGACTCCAGAGCTAGTACTACCAGGTATTTTTCTCTGGCTAGCACAACCGTAGCAGAAACTATTCATGCAGGACGATGATGATGGTGACCTATTGCGTTTTGTGCATCTCTCCTGCTCCGACTTGTGCTTTTTAATTGCTCTTTAATTGCCTCTCTTTCCCACTCTTGTGTGGGAAATCCTCTTGTGTGTATCACAAAGCTGTGATACCGAGGAAATGGCTAAGTGTGGGTTTTGCTGGGGTTTAACTTTTTATTTTTTGAGGATGATGTTGTGTCAGGTAGGCGCAATGTAAGTCCACGGCAGGGCTGCAATTTGTTTAACAATGGTTTTCCATTTGGTGATGGCGTCTCGAAGCATTATTGCGAGGTTTCAGGATCTGTTGCTGAAGCTGTGGTGTGTAGCTGGTCAATACGTTAACTGAGACAATCTCACTGTTCTGTGGAATTGTAAATTGTAGACTAATTTAAACAACAGTTTTACCCACTGGGAGCAAGCAAGATAAACGCTTTAGAAATAAGTTTTAACTCTTCATAATGTTTCTAAAAATAAGCAGATATTCCTAGATAAATGATGCTTTTCTTATCCACGATCAAGCATGATGCAAATGAAACATTAATATTTAAATCTCACCCAGTTCCTATGTTTTTATATGCTCTCTAAGATTTGTAATAGTGTAGAGGTACTGCAATATTACCTTATGATTAGCTCAGGTGGGTTTGTTTGTCGTTCTTTTTGGCCTTCATAGTGCTGTTTAATTGATCCACCTTTAAGGTTTCTTCAAGTTCTGGGAGACTGTGATTGGCTAATGTCTCCCAGCGCTGCGTTAAGCTCCTCCTTCCTCCCTTCAACACACTTCAGACAGGCTTTTCCACTAGCCCAGCTGGCTGTTTCTGCACCTGCCGTCGGTACCGAATTCACTTTGAGCGTGCCTCACTTGCGCTGCTTTTATCATTACTGTCATTACTGTGTTTCTCGGGTCAGTGTTCCCGGTCTGCATTGGCAAAGCACTTCAAGATTTTGAACCTGCCTTAAGAAAGCGTCTCTGCTGGTTTGTTCAGAACCAATGGTGCCACGGGTAGATGAGGGTCATTGAAGCTGACCTGGTGTAATGCTGACTGTAGACTTCATCCCTATAGCAGCTCTGATGGCTCGGCCCTCCACACACTCAAGACCTTCTGTTTTAGGGTTAGGGCTTATTGACTTAGTTAAATACTTTATTGTCCAGGCTTGGCTGAAAATTGGTCTTTGGCCTCGCCATACAATCAACAATACACAACATCCACAATACATAAACCAATAATATACAGCATCCACTTCAACATAAGCGAAATATTCACATTCCTACCACTTATTCAGAAGACCTGTTGCATTTGGTACAAAGGTTTGCTTATATATTGCCTTAATTGCCTTTGGTACTCTATAACGACGACGAGATGGTAATAATTTACAGATATAAATGATTTAATAATGTATTTATTTTATTCATAGGATGATTGCGCTGTCACCTCAGTTAATCGTATAACCAAAATAAATGTTGTAGTCTTTGTGGTAATACTTCAAAATGTGTTGATGAAACCCGTTTGTCAAAATTAAGAAATGGTGCCTTTAAATCAGTATTAAAACAAAATTTACTTGCCTTTTCTTTCTGATTAAGTTTTTTTTTTCTCTCTCTCTCTCTCTACGACAGTAACTGCTGTGAAATTTTTTTAGTAGCAAAACTACCAATTTAGTGAAAATAATAGAACTTAAGCTGGTATTCTCTGGTCATACCATTGAAACTAATTAAAAACAGAAGTGTTTGTGTGTTAAACCAGGGGATATTTTGTATGGCGAGACGGCAAAGGTCTGAAGATATTAGGCATTAAAGCTGTGTGGCACAGTAGTAGTATTTTTATTTATTTATTATTTATTTTAAAAAGCTAACGCGGGCTTTAAAAAAAAAAAAAAAAATTGTTAGGGCAGATGACGAACGGACGTAGAAGAGTACATCGATCAAGGTCCGAAATCGTCTTGCTCTCCTGTAGGTCTGTGGATTAGGGGGCTGAGAGACCACAGTGATAAGGAGCAAAGTGCAGGCAGTGAGGAATTCTCCTCCCCGTTCTCCCCAGTCACTGCCCTGCTTGGTTCTACTAGCTTGTGGCCAGTGCTTTTGCGGGCAGCCACCTGTGTGTTTACTGTCCCGTAGCCCCGGGAAAGTGTTCAGTAGAGCCCTAGTGAGGGTTAGCAGCAGCAGTGTTGGAGTGGTGTCAGTGCTGGAGTCTGCAGTGAAGTCTCCAATGGAGGAACCCCACCTGCGCTCTCCACTTGACAAACGCTTTTGGTGGCGTTTCATGGACGGGACATCAGTATTGTCTTTGTCCCTCTCCTGCCTCTATCTCTGCACATACCCAGTGAATTGGTTTTCTGTCAGTTTGATGGATCTCCCCGCCTCTTCTCTCGAGTCTGTGCAACCATGTGCCACTGTTTGGTGGCACAGTAAGTTGAGGCTTGTGCTGAAGGGACTGTTCCGTGGAACAGAAAGAGCAGCTTCTGACTCATGTAGGACACTTTGATACTGTGTCAGGATGGATGTTGGTTTTTTCTAGGATAACGACCAATCCCCCAGCTTCATGTCTCCTGTAGAGTTTAGGGGGAATTAAATGAACTCCTTTTGTCTGATGCTGTGTTAAGGAAATGAGGTGTGATTCACGTGTGTGAAATTGCTTTTGCGTTTTGTATCATTCACGGTTTGGTGGTTGAAGACAGTTTGTCAGGAACTGAGAGTGATGCTTCCTTTTCAGGTTGTGGTTTGTGTATGTAGGTCATACTGCTGTTTTTGGATGTAGCATTTCGCTCTCCGCCCGCTCTCCCAGTCAGTGCACGGATTATGTCACTGTGATCGGCAGTGGCGCCCCCTGCTGGGCTACCCCCTCTCACTGCGACGTGTCCCCTTCGGCCAGTCTCCAAGCCGAAGGGTGCATGGCGACTCGACAGTCGGGGGAAAGGAACAGCGCTCGCGAGCCGTTATTTATTTTGAGCTGCAGACGCCAGAAAGGGACGTGCAGGAAGACGGGAGCCGCCTTCTGCGCTGCATCCTCTCTGATCCGACAGCGCAAGGTTTTGGCATGGCGTCGCACCTGATGGCTGAGATAAAGGCCTTTTCACTGCCTGCTGACGGTGCACATTTTTCTGACTGGGCTGCTTTTCTGTGGCTCTTTTTTTATATTCCAGAAAGCTACTGTTTAGGAGATGGGAAATTGGTCATGATTTACTAATATTTGTCTCAGACGTATTGACGCAGGCAGCCCTCCAAACCTACAGAAAGAATGTGAAACAGTGGAAAGTACGAGCTTAGAGTGGAAACCAAGGAGCTGTGGAGTGTGCCTTCCCCCTCTTTCTTAACTGCAATTCACTGCTGAGTGATTGTACCCTCTCGGAAGAGGAGTGTTGGGTAACCAATGTGTTCTTGTTTGTATCAGCATTCCCTTTTTTTCAGTCTAGTGAATTATAAATTACATTAGATGAGTGTTGTGTTTTTTATTTATTTATTTTTTTGGGGGGGGGGGCTGCTGTCATTCCAAGCAAACTGTTTAAGCCCTGTAAATGTGGCTGTGGGGGAAATTTCTTGTATATGCAGGCATCCAAGTCAGTAATTGTAGTGCGTAGACAGATGTCTCCTCATTGCGCGACATCCAGTGGAGAGACCAGTTTTCATGCAGATTCCTTCCCTGACCACCCGCTTAGTTTTTTCACTTTCTGGTTTTTCGGTGCTGTGTGGGGGGGGGGGGGG
>JAOVYW010000034.1:1135414-1147578 GCA_025775045.1 Hiodon tergisus
TCGTCGTTCTGACAATGGGAAAAGGTCCAAGGACTTTTCTCTTGTTTACACAGACTTTATCTTGAACGATATAGGAGGCTCTTAACACACTGCACAGGGGATGTTCAAGCATATTCGTCGTTCTGACAATGGGAAAAGGTCCAAGGACTTTTCTCTTGTTTACACAGACTTTATCTTGAACGATATAGGAGACTCTTAACACACTGCACAGGGGATGTTCAAGCATATTCATCGTTCTGACAATGGGAAAAGGTCCAAGGACTTTTCTCTTGTCTACACAGACTCGTTTATGAACGATAAAGGAGACTGTTAACTCTTAACACACTGCACAGGGGTGGTTCAGCGCTAATTCCCTGCTGATGGCGCAGTGGACCTGCAGGTGGCTTCCAAGCCGACCGAGATTTAGGATCCCTCCCGACGACTCCTTGTCTTAACCTGGCCGGTGTCGTGAAAATTGTCATGGGACAACCCCCGGGTCACAGTCATGTCACGATCCAGATTCAAGCCCCTAAATGGCGAGTTAGGAAATTCACTCTCAAGACCTGGAAGTTGTTTCGCCGATGGTCGTTTCCGTGGTGCTGGAATCAACAAATAATCTGTACTTGTGAATCATGTAGTGTAGGAATCTGTTGCTAGGCAGAAAGCCAGTGAAGCTCTGCAGCCTTTGAAACCCGTGTTGGAAAATCTATCAGAACCAACTGTTTCAGAACCTTTTTTTAGCCCCCAGCATGCCCATAGACACTGCCGTCAGATTGGTTTTCAAATGCTCCCATGGTCCCAGCAATGCCCCATTTCACCCTTCCCTTCCCTGCTGCGGCGGTCCGAAGAAGGGAATTTCAGTGACCTACAAGCAGTGAGATTTTGTTTATACCGCTTCTGAAGAGTTTGGCATTTCTGACTAGGTGAGGATGGAGCAACTTAAATTGCCTGCGAACAATGTTACGACATGCCCGGTGAATGCCTCCTGCGGCCAATTTTTTGTGGGTAACCATATCCTCTTTCATTTTAATTTAACCTGAGATTGCATTCAATCGTTACAAACAGCCTACTGAAAACCCTATTAAGTGCTGACCAGTGTGTGTCTGTCTGTGTTTGTTGCAAGGAACAGACACTGCTGTATCTCTGCCACACAAGGGTACATTTAAACAGCCCGCATAGCTGAAAACTCCGGTAGAAAGAAGTTATTCAGGGTTCTGGTTTGAATAAGTAGATCAGTAGCAAGGTGACATTTCTGAGACTTGAAACCTAGTTTTCCTTTTCAAAGATGTTGGTTTGCTGCACTCCTTCACAGGTCAGATATGTCTGGTGAAATGGACAATAAGTAAAACTATATTAATGCTTTGATCCAAAATATTGAAACTAGACATGTGGTCAGGCAAGACCAGTGTGACGTTAATTGCACACCCATTGAGAGAAAGTTTGGGAAGAGGCAGCAGCACCAAGCAGGTTGTATAGTACTGTCTGGGACTGGCTAAGTAATTAGGTCTTTGGACACGTCCCTTCTTAATTGGTGATGCAGACAAGCCTCTGTGCCTTAAATAAGTCTCCCTGCAATGGCCACAACCCTTTCAAACTGAAGCGTTGTTTTTCTGGGTTTCTCTATGTAATGGCTTATTTCTTTTCAACCAGGCTTTTATTACATTTTTAAAAGTAGCTTGAATTTGGAATTTCCAAATGTTTTATTTTAATTTTCTCTCCAATTTGGATTTGCCAGCTGTGCCAATGAATCCCTGCTCGTTGCTTGGAACTCTGCCACCTCACACGAGGGGAGGGTGAAGAAGTACGGTCCCATCCAGGCTGTCTTCAGGCCCCGTGGCTCGTACGAAGAGGTTCAGCGCGGGCCGGGGGAGAGGCCTGCCGCTGCCCCCGGCACTGCTTGCCTGGAGGTGACTGGGAAGCGTTCAGGAGCGGCTCGTTAGCTGTGCTGGGGGCACGAGCTGGAGACGAAACCTGCGAAAACCATATCCGGACTCTGCCCGTCTCGTGTGTCTATGTAATTGTCCATCACGTATAAAGTTTGAGGTTCAGAGGAATCGGGGGGCATGGGTTTCGCCGCCACTCCGCTTAGGATGAACGCCGCTCTGTTGTCGCCAGAGACCGTTTCCACGCTCGCTCACCATCTGGTCTATAAAGGTTCATAACACGTCTACAGTTTAAGCCGAGATGGGAGGGTTGTTATTGTTTTGTTTTCCTCTCTGGATTCAGCAGTCGGGATAGGGCAGTGACTGCTCCCTTTGATTTTCCCCCACGGGTTTATCTTCACTTAAACCTGGATATGAGGCTTGTCAATGATGAGAAAGTGGCGTTTAACGTGATGTTTTGATCCACCTGGTATACGAGTTGTTGCGTTGTCATCGGTACAGGGTTTGATCATTGCTTTTGAACGCTTGCACTCGCTATAACTGGACAAAACAAACATGAAACTAAAGCAGATTATTGTCTGACTAAGATGTGGGCTGGTGGCCTGCAGGATTCTGGTCCGCATCTCCTTAGGGTGGCCCAGGCCATGTGATCCGTAGTGCACCCTCTTCTTCTCATTTACCCTCTCAGGCCAATACATGGGCATGTTCCTCATGTTTTTCCTCAGTGCCCCGTAACATGCTGTAAACACCTGGGGCAAACCGGCTGTGGAGAAACTGTCTGCATTGGACCATCAAACTAGGAAGCGTATTTCTTTAAGCACTTGCTCCCAGGAAGGCAGCTAATCTTGTACCCTTCATGCTGAGCTCTGGGATTGCTGTGCAGACTTGGATGCTTCTGTGACCATTTTAGTCAGATTTGCCATTGCAGCCCTTGTTCAGAACTAGTGAATGTGAAATGACAGAGTCGTAGGAAAGATATATTTTTTTGAAAGTGAACCATCAAGGAGGACTGTACAGTAAGGTGTTTTTTTCAGGAAAGACAAATGGATTTCCTGGCTCTTTTAGCCATGTATAAAATAATTGGCGAGTCTGCCAAGAATTTCACACCCAGTTCACATAGTTGTTAGCCAAAACTATTTGGTTTACTTTAGTCAGCAAAATATTTTTCTCTGATTGGTCTGCATGTTAGTGCAGTATATGGGCTGTTTTTAAATGTAGAAATAATGTAGGACGTTTTCCACCTCTGTTTTATCAGAGCCATACTACTCATGCAACGCAGAAAGAACCGTACAGTCCGGCCCAGTGCCTTATTTACAGCCTCTCTGGTGGTGTTAAATGTTTGTTTCGTTTTTTCTTTCTGTAATTCCACTAACCCAGACCAGATGCATGCTGTTGACAGTGCTTTTGTAAGTTTTGATTGGTTTATTTATTCCTTTTTGTTAAGTTTTGTAACTGAACTGCAGCGCTTGAGTGGTAGGTGCATGGGTTGGTGCGAAGTGAAGCAGTTTGGCCTGGAGGGGAGGGGAGGGGAGTTGTACTTATACCTCTAACTGAGGCACTCTCTGCAAACAAACAGTCTGAGGGCGCACTGCAGAACTGGCTTCAGTCCAGCTGCTCTTAATGGGCTCCATTTTTTTTTTATCCCAGGAGTTCTGGGAACAGGGAATTGATCAGTTTTTGTCCAATTAAAGGACAGATGGAGACGGTTGCTATGTGGAAGAACAATAAACGACTGATACTGGATACAGTTGTTAGGTGGGAGAACCGGAACCCTCCAGTCGATCAGGACTGGATGTGAAACCTGCAAATCGCCGTAATCCTCCTGTAGTCCTGGTTCTTCAGTTGGACCCCTGCCTTACACTAGAATACTGCCAAGTACTGCCTAGACGTTTTCTGGTCTACTGTAGCATTGGCTTTTTCCCTATCCTAGATTACCTTAAATGTACTTCAAAAGCCGACATGTTGAATTTTATTAAATTTTTTTTGTTTTTACTTTTTACACCTCTGAGAAAGCTATCAAAGCCAGAACCACCCTCCTACAATGTGGCTCGGAAGAGTAAGAGACCAAACATTGCAGAGAGTATATTACAGAAAGCAGGGTTCAGCAGAAATGCTGCGTTGAGCTGGAATGTCTTAAAGACTCATTGCTGAGGTCCTACACGGTCTGGTGCGCTACCCCCTGGGGCTGGATGAACTGTCAACCCGAGCATCCGGAAACTGCCCAAAGGATGGCTCGGGGCTTTTGCTTTCCTTTCTAATAAGCCGTTTCATAGATTTAAACCGAGTATACAATTCAAATATCTTGAATGACTTGGTCCATTGATTTGTCTAGCCTGGTTTGCTTTTTCTGCTATAAAGGTGCGCAGTCCTACACAGCACCCTATACTTCCTGAGCTGAGGCAGAGGGTGGTGTCTGCGTGGGTTGAATCCAGTTGTCCTTCTGCAGCAGCACTTCCACTTCCCAGCGGCTTCTAGGTGAACCCGGCCTTGTGTTGTGTTAAGAGAGGTGGGGGAGGGAATGAGTGTACGCTAGAGCCAGCGCCTGTGGTAAAGGGGGAGAGTTTCACCCTTTTAACCGCTCCTAAATCCCCCTCCCCCCTTGCCTTTTTAACTAATCCCATATACGGTAAGGAAGGACACAAGCCATTCAGCTCTTATTTACAGTGTTTATTATGGGGGAGAAACAAAAAAGAAATGAACTGGCTTTCAGATCACGGTTGGGCCCCCAAATGATGGGGAGAACAGAGTGTTTTTGTTTCTGATGATGGAGTGGGGGCCAGAGTTTGTCAGAGTTTCAAGACCCCACCGTGTCCCATAATGCCCCGGGAGAGGTGGGCCAACCTGGGAAGTCGAAGCCTGCCTGCTTTCAATCAGCCACGCCAGCTGCCTGCCGAAAACTCCTGCCCCTCCACCCCAAATGTACGCAAATCTGCGCATACGTGCGCTCCTACCCCCAAAAGAGAGACCAGATCTGTCTCCCAGCAAATGCTGAAACACCTCCCCCCTCTCTTTTTGGAGAGACGAAATTGCATACATTAACTTAGCCTTTGTCATTGGAGTGTATCTACAAGTGCAAAAAACTGTCTGCCCCTTCTTCCCCCCGACCGGCTCTAATAGTGCCCAGAAAAGCTAAGCTAAACAGTTGAGAGAATGGTCTGTGGGGGCGATCAAGGCAAAAGCATGTTGGCTTTGTTTCATTTCCCATGTCGGCCAGACTACGTTCTTTCTCAGTGCCAGCACGTGTGTCCAGGGTTTGTGGGTGCACCATGCCATTTCTCCTTTGGGGTCGAAGCCATAGGCTGATTGTTCTGGAGAATCGCCACATTTCAGCCTTAAATCAAACCAAGGAAAATGTGTGATGTGGTCTGTGTTTGTCACTTGGTGGATTGGATGGGTCTGTCCTGTGATGGTTTAGAAGTGAGGATAGCACTGCAGCTGGAGCTAGCCCTAAACCTCAGGCCCCCCCAACTCTGGTCCTAGAGATCACCAATATGGTTGTACAAGAGTGTGACTGTCTCTAATCCCTTATACGTCGGTTTTAAGGGCAGCGTGTGAATCCGGCTGGGTTGGGGATCTCCAGGACCAGTGTTGGGGGACCTCTGGTGATGATGCCGGAAAGGGAAAGAATCTTCTGGTGTCTCCAGGGAAACCGATCAAACTGTTTGTTGGCCCTCGTGTGCATAATTATTTAAAGTAAAGAAATCTAATGATGTTGGTTGAAGATGACCAAGCGTCTGGTTGGCTGGTAAAATAAATTGTTCCAAGCTGTAACCATGTTCAACTAGGCAGGCACTTTGGGTAAAAGGGAAATTATTGCTGTTAAAACTGCGCAGTCCCTTTATGATGTTTGACACACTGTCTTCCTCAGAGCCAGGGTGACATTAATGTAGTGATAAACGCCTTTGATGATACAGTAAAGTGGCCTGTGTGATATCTGAGCTGTATAAATATTTCTCTGCAAAGACCAGGGCCTCAAAGTTTCCACGCTGGTTTATACGTCCTAAACCCCAGTAATATTTTAGCAGCTTTTGGTGTTGGTAAATTCCTGAAAACAGGCTGGGGGGGGTGGGATCTCGCAGGTCCGCAGGATTCTCCACGCAGGTCGTGTAAAACCTGGATGTCAATCTGGTGGCTTCCCTGAGCCATTCGTGTGGTGCCGGGTCAGAACCGATCGCTCCGTTCAGCAGCCTGAAGCTGGTCAGTGACCGCCTCGTCTTGCTAAGAAGATTCTCCCTGACTCTGTTTTAGCTGATATGGGTTCAGGAGGGGAAAACGGCAACTTGACCAGGAACGTTTTGCTAAGGCCATAATGCAAAAAAAACAAAACCTTTGGATGGCTACGGCTGGATACATTTTTTGTTAGCTGTAGTTATAATAGTCCACTCTCAGTGGAATTTTATATTTTATTTTTTAAATAAAAATTTGGGATTCTCCAGGTGTGCTAACACATCTGTGGTCGTCGCTACGACTCCCACCACCGCACGATGGAAGGGTAAGGAAACGCGACCCATCACCTTTGGGCCGCTACTCTCTTTTCCACTCTGCAGGCTGCACAGCACACGAGAGGTTCAGCGCCCCCCCAGCCGAAAGGTAACAGTAAAGGCAGAGAGATGTGGAGTTATTTCACAGGGCTGAAAGGTAACAGTAAAGGCAGAGAGATGTGGAGTTATTTCACAGGGCTGAAAGGTAACGGTAAAGGCAGAGAGATGTGGAGTTATTTCACAGGGCTGAAAGGTATTGGTAAAGGCAGAGAGATGTGGAGTTATTTCACATTGCTGAAAGGTAACAGTAAAGGCAGAGAGATGTGGAGTTGTTTTACAGGGCTGAAAGGTAATGGTAAAGGCAGAGAGATGTGGAGTTATTTCACATTGCTAGAAGATGAAACGGCAGGGAAATGTTACATCTGTGCAACAAAGGTCAGTAAGGGGTCAACATTATCGGCAGGTAATCGAGAGATGTATGGGAATTTGTATAGGACCCAAAGCGGGAGTTCTAATGGAACGCATCGCCCTGGGTTTTTTTAGTCGTCTTTTACCTAAATTTCCTATTCGGGCCTGGCTTCTCTGGTAAACCTGTAGAAAGTTTGTGCGTTTGGGGCCCAACTGCTGCCAGCCTGACATTGTCATTTGCCAGTGGGTGTTTACTTTCAGCTCAGCTTTATAGGCTACGAAGGTGTCAGTGTTGTAGTGTGTAAGTAAGCAATAGCACAGCAACCCATGTTGTATTCGGCCGTCAAGGATTTCAGATGCTTTTCCTACTGAGACACACCTGGCCTGGGTCGGAAAGCTTTACTCTAAACTAAAAAAAAATCTAATAACGAGTTTTCTTTGGTTTCTCCTTGCTAATGGTGTTATGGGCTCTGTTCTATAGCATGATGGGATGGTAGCAATTTCTCTTGTGTTAAAAAAGAATATATCAGAGCCGTTAGTGGCTCTGATAAGACAGGGCTACTTTGCGCGTTTGTCTCTTTTGATGAAGGGAAAGAATTGTGGAGCACGCTCTTACTCTTGTCTGCGGCTCACACAGTGTCTTTTAGTTTGCTGTGTCTGTGGCCTGGCTTTCGTAGCTGATTTGAGATTAGGGTTGTCAGAAAATACGGATACTACCGCATTCCAAATTTCCAAAATGCTTCGTTAATGATCCATCTGGTAATATAATTAAAACTGCAGGTTTGGGTTGAGAGAGAATGCACGTGGTCTGCGGCCCACGGCCTCAGTTTGGGAACGGTGCGGAGGAGACCAGTGCGGCAGTATTTCACTTCTGAAGCGACTGAGCACGGCAAAGCCCAACATCCATCCCAGCACAACAAAAGGAGGCAAGGCTTAATATTTATTGAAGTTCTAGGCAGATGGCACCCTGACCTCTTCAAAGAATTGGTACAGTTTAACGATGGCTTACATTATTGAATTAATGCATCGCACAAGTGAAAATATATTTCCTCAATGAAAAAGACGTTGAAAGGAATTTGGCTACCTTATAGCTAATGCGTACGGTGATCTTGGCTTCCTTGGAGTGATGTTGTATTTATAACCGGCAAGAAAGTTAGCTAGCCTTATAGGTGGTTTAATTAAATACTCTTTTCTTCTTAAAACTCTATTTATAAATTTTTGTTGTGCCATTGATTCGTTTCTGTCAGTGAGTGTCAAATCAGACAAAGGAAACCTGTTGTCACACAGATGAGCAAATATAGAATAATAAAAAACATTTTCCGTCAGTAATTTATTGAGCACTTGCCAGGAACCCCTTAATAAAAATCGTAAATTTATGTGAAAAAGTGTGTGCGCGTCAAAATGTATATATCAATTTAGTATGTTTATAATAAATATAATACTTCTAAACTTAAGGGTTGGTTTTTTTAAAAATTGATTTAAAGTGTGGTATCGTAGAGGTATCAAGTATGGGTAAACTGAACCCAAAGTTTCAAATTCTGGTGTCTCTATAGGAGTCCATACTTTAAGGAATAGGATGCGCTTCACACAGAAGGGGCGTGGCTCTGCCTTGCCCAGGAATTTAGTTTTAGTTTTAGAAAAGGTTTCTCTACCATGTGTTTTAATTGGCATCTCTCCTCCTAAGGAATTTTTAAAATGGAGGGGTTTTAAAATAATTAATATAACGATAATAACGCTATATGGGGGTAAAGCACACAACTGCGTGCTGTGCGATTAAAATAAATAAATAAATAAATTCTCTCCTCTGGTGTTGGATTGTTGGGGTTGGATTGCGTGTGTTGCTGTGCTTTACTAAGCAGCCTTGGTTTGACCACGACCCCCCCCCCCCCACTGAAGCAGTACTGCGTCGTGTGGAGCGGGAACATCCTCCCCCTGGTCGTGTCCCAAACCCGCTCACTGTGGGCGACGGGGCAGGGACGGTGCTGAACTCAAACACAAGAGTGTTGATCCAAGGAGATCTGGAACGTCCGTGTGTCCTCGGTAGCCAGAGGTGGTTTTCCTTCTCTCTCATTAAAGGGTTTTTGGGAGAAAGGAACGCTTGTGCAGTGCATGTCCTTCAAATATTTGGATGATTTTTGAAAAATAGTTGTGGAAGCTTTAGTCATAATGGAAAAAAGGAAAGGCTTGAACACAAGTTAGGTGTTTTTTTCTTCTTCTCTGTCCTGCGAAGGAACAGAAAATGACAACTTTTAAAATGTGTATTATCTGTAGCATGCTGCTAGCATGTTGTTAAGACACATTTACAGCAACTCTGCGGTGTCTGTGGTCTTTCTAACGCCAGTCTCTCCCCCCCACAGACGATGCTCAAACTGTGGCGCTGCCGTCACTGAGGCTTCAGGCTGCTGAACGGAGCGATCGGTTCTGATCCGGCACCACACGAATGGCCCAGGGAAGCCACCAGATTGACATCCAGGTTTTACACGACCTGCGCCAGAAGTTTCCCGAGGTTCCAGAGGGCGTCGTGTCTCAGTGCATTCTGCAAGTATGTGCTTTAAAAAAAGAAAAAAAAGAATAAATAAACCCTCTAGCTGAAGTCACAGGCTGGAGCTGGATAAGGCAGTGTCTGAAAAACATTGCAAGTTAAGACCGTGCATGATTTTAATAAAAAATTACCCATAGCCCTCTTTTTTTTCCGTTCCCCATTTAAACAGCCTTTGCTAAATAGTTTCATACTAACAGGCCCTAACTAGAAGCCATACAATGGCTCTACACTGATGCACTTCCACAGAGGTTCAGGAGATTCTGTGTTTGCTGGTATCATGATGTTGCATTTGCTCTCTAGGAAGGAAATGTGTGTTTGATCAGCTTCCAACCTTCCAAATACGTCTGTTGCTGTACTGTGCTAGATAAGGGCATGGTTCGGAAAGATCTCAAAAGAAAATAAATATTGGGGTTATATAGCAGATATAAACTTGCTTTTGCATTAATATATTCAAGGAGATGACAACTAAAGTGTTCTAAACAACAAAGCTTCAGTTTAGAAAAGGGAAAGCCGTGTTTTTGTTAGCCATTGAATTCATTTTTCTGAACATAGGTTTCTTGTCAGTTTTTAGAAATATGAGTTATGGTTAATGAAAGTTTGAATGCTCTGACTTGGTCTCGACTGATTCAAAGATACGACCTGGTTAGTTTAAGTGGCCTAGAATATCTCTAAAATCTGAAAATTTGTGTGCAATGCTGTTTATTCTCCCTGGAGTGTGACAAAACTTTCTTCCTCTCTCAGAACAACAACAATCTGCATGCCTGTTGTGAGTACCTGTCCCAGGTGAGCACAAGTTACCTGTACGACGAAGACAACCTCAGCTTCTCGGACGACCCCGCTCTGTCGAGGCTCCAGAATCACATGACCCAGCTGACCCTGGGCTTGAAGTCTCAGAATGTGCATGCGCCCCTCGGGCGGGACGGCTTGAAGATGAACGGCAGCCGGACGCTGTCCCACAGCCTGAGCGACGGCCGCTTCCTCCAGCAGGAGCCACAGTCGGCCCCCGTCGCCGGTACGCGGAAACCGCAGCCCCCACAGCACCTGAGCCTCTCTCAGCCGGGCGGGAAGGGACCCGCACCCCGCTTTAACCCCATCACCGTCACCCTGGCCCCCAACATCCAGTCCGGACGAAACACCCCCACCTCTCTGCACATACACGGCGGGCCGCAGCCTGGCCTCAACAGTCCGCAGGGCAACTCCATCTACATCAGGCCCTATGTCACTCAGCCTGGGTCCTCCCGGCAGCCTCCGCAGCCACAGCAGGCAGGCTGGGCCCAGTACAGCCCCTCGTCCCAGCAGCAGGTGTACCAGATCTCACACCCCCCCACGCAACCGGGCCCCAGGACACTCCCCTCCCACCAGACATCGCACGTCTACATGCCCATCAGCTCTCCCACCAACCCACAGGCGCCGTCTGCATTGCAGACCCCGCTGCCTTCACCCTGTGGCTCCTCCTCTTCCTCCAGCGCCGCTCCCCCTCCCACACCCGCAGCGTCCTACAGCCAGTACAATATCCAGAACATCTCCACCGGACCGCGCAAGAACCAGATAGAGATCAAGCTGGAGTCGCCCCAGCGGAACAACTCCACCACTGCGGTGCTGCGTTCCACTGCCGTTCCTCGACCTTCGTCCTCTTCCTGCCCTTCCTCGACCTCCATGGGGGCGACCGCTTGCCCCTCCGGCCCCCTCTCCATTGGGGGCCCGGGCCTGAGCCGCAGCCAGCCCGCCGTTTACATTTCGGCAAGCCCGCCGTCCGCTGCTCCCGCTGCCCCCGATGAGGCCGTCGCCCCCCCTTCTTGCAGCTCGCGCTCCCAGCCCAAGTTCTACATTTCCGCCAACGCCCCTGGGGACGAATCCGGCGGCCGCAACCCCCCAACGCTCTACATTTCGGCCAACCCTCCCATGCAAGGGTCCGCAGGCGGCAGAAACTTGAGCATGGGCCCCGCCTACATCCACCACCACCCGCCCAAGTCCCGTGCCGCCGGTACGGCGACCTCGCCGCGCGTGGTGGTCACGCAGCCCAACACCAAGTACACTTTCAAAATCACAGTCTCCCCAAACAAGCCCCCGGCGGTGTCGCCCGGCGTGGTGTCGCCCACCTTCGAGCCCAACAACCTCCTCAGCCTCCCGAGCGAGCGCTTTGCCGAGCCGGACCCCCTGCACCTCTCCGACCCGCTGTCGCCGCACAGGGACCAGCCCAGTGAGCCGCGGAGACTCAGCATGGGCTCAGACGACGCAGCCTACACGCAAGGTGGGACCCCCTGAGTAACGCTCGCGGGTATGCTGGGTAGGGAACACTGCTTTAGCCCCAGCTCGGCCGTTTCAGGGCTGTGTTGATCACGCTAATCCCACTGAAAAGGAATCTCCTTCAATAGTTTGCGAGAGGGTGCACACGCATACACACTGGGAAGATATGTGAATGAACGCAGGCTGGTGTTGTACACATATTTTTCAATTGCGGCCCTGCTGTTTATGGATGAATAAGCTAACTGAAAGTGAAAAGTAGCCCACGCTTCTGTCTTGTTTGTAAATTCTGTGCTGAAGAAAGCTCCGCGCCGAAACGCACCCTCAGTGACTGCTGGTGTGCGTTCAGTTATCATTAATGTACTTGAGAGCGCTGGCTGTGTCATCAATCACTAGTGTTGTCTACCCTCCAGCTCAGGATGACCCTTTTAGCTAGATTTTCCCTCCTCATTTACGTTTTGAAGGTTGGGATATTTCCCCCCAAAAAAAACCCTTCTCACAGCGTCCATCTCGAGCTTAAGCTTCGATAAGGAGTCTGAACAGGAGTATTTGTTTAACTGGCAGCTGGAATCTTTAAGCGGGTTCATTTCACCGCGTAACAGGAGAATGAGGCTTACTATACCTTTT